>CAKJTW010000007.1:56690000-56927500 GCA_917880005.1 Nanger dama
TGCTCTGCTTCCCTTTCTGTCACTTCTCCATAACTCTCTGCTTTTCGGTTGGGCTGCTGTCGCCGGCTTCCTCTTTTCCTGCATTCCTATATTTCATTATTCGCCCTTGTTCCTCTTCTCGGGCTTGTACAACACAGCCAGGAGGATGTGGAAACGCAGTTACAATATGACACACGAGCTGCAGTGTCACAATCGGGCTCGGCGGGGCCTGGTCCCAGCGGCTCCCGGAGGAGGCGGGGAGAGGGAGCCGGCAGAATGCGGGACTCCCGGCGCCGCTGGGATCTTTTCCCCCTAGAGCCCCGCGCTCCGATTAGCCCGGGCCTGGAAGCCGCTGACCGCCGGTTCTGCCTCGGGAGCACGAGGCGCCTCAGCAGCGCCTTCCTGAGCCGCCCCCTCGCCCCAGGCCGCCGCTGGATCGCAGCTCCCCTGTCCGTGGGCTTTTGTCTCCTCAGCATCCCGTCTGCCGGCCCGCGGCTGCAGCCCCCCATTTTCACACGTACCCAGGCCCCCCCACGATCTGGCCTCCTGAGCAGGGACCTCAGTGGACCCCTCTGGCCTGGGAGCCTCATCTCAGCTTCCAGAAGCCTCCAGGAACCTCATCTCCCCATCCTCCACTGTCCGGAGGACCTCGCCCTGCATGTCCTCTAGGAATGCCTTCCTTCTGCTTCGCGTTTTGAACATGATCCTCGGAGGCAGCCAGGCCCCGTGTCACCCAGCCCCAAGCAGGAGGATTCCCCAGTGCTGAACCGCCTGAGGCGGGGGCTCCCTCCTCTTGCCCCTCTTAGACTGAACCCTCCGCCCTCAGAATCCCTATTCCCCCCCTCAGGGCTCTGCACACACACTCTGCACGGCCTGAGCGTAAACCATCCCCGAGTGCTAGATGCTGCATCTCCTCCAAGGACCCCCTCCATAGCCTCCTTCCCTGCTGGCCCCGGAGGGTCTGCAGAGGCTGGCGCAGCCCTGGGGGCCTCCGGGAGGATGGCGTGCAGTGTCCCCAGCCAGTGACCCCCGATTTCAGGCACCCCGGTTCAGTCCCTTTGCCATCGTGCGGGCTCGAGCTGAGCCGGGTGAGCTGCGGAAAGCAGGCGTGGGGTGGGAAGAGGCAAGCTCTGTCTCTGCCCCGCCCGCATCCCCGCTGGCGGCCCTGGGCAGGGCGGGGGAGCTGTCTGAGCCTTATTTCTCAGTTTGTAAAGTGGGTTTGTAGGGTTCCTCATACAAGAATCTCTCCAGGATAGTTCCCAGCTGAGAAACGGAGGGGGCAGTTTCTTCACAGGACTGGTTTCCTGGTTTCCTCACAGGACTGCTTCAGGAAGGAAAGAAATGGGTGCCCAGAAAGTATTTCACGTGGTCGCTGCCCCTAGTGACAGGCACAGAGCAGAAGGGATCTCTGGGCGGTGGCTGGGCCCCCCTTGGATTTTACATGGGAGGAACGTGTGACCTGATCTGGTCCTTTTCACACGGTTCTCAGTAAATGGCGTTGAATCATAAAGCTAGGAGGGGCGGACAAAGGGGGAAGGAGAAACCTTCCTTATTTCAGAGAAACGTTGCCTGAGGGAAGGACAGGACTTTTTGAGAGATCCTAGTCCTAAGAAACAGCTGAAACCTACTAGGAAAGATGTGATGCTTCAGGTTCTTCCCACGAGATGTGAGATGTGGGCTCAGCTGCCAGGAAGCTGGGCTGTGAGTAACCGGTGGTCCCTTGGCAGGGGGTGGGGCGCCCATGCCCTGTGGCTGCCAGGCCCTTGCCCCAACCCCCCAAGGGTCTGGACCCCTGGCCCAGCCTTGTACACTGGTGTCCCATCCGAGGGTACCCAGCCTGAGGCCCGGTGACCCTCTCAGGACCCGGGAGGCCACAAGGTGGAGCTTCTTCCAGCAACCCCACGGGCCAGAGGGCAGGGTCGCAGCCCGGAGCGTCATTGCCAGGCCTGGGTTACTGGCCTTGTGTCTGCTGGGCATGGAGCTGAAAGTGGGAGAGTGATGAGAGAGGGGAGAAGGGAAAAGGGGAAAGTTTTAGAGTTCCCGAAGAGAACTGTAGACTGCAGAGTATTCTTTCACCACGGGTCGCAGTAAGTCCACCCTGTACACTGAGGAGCTTGCAGGAGTCGTGTCTCCAGTTTACTGTCAAGATGGTAGGGTTCCTCACCCAGGAACCCCTCCAGGATAGTTCCCAGCTGAGAAACAGAGGGAGCAGGAACCTCACCGTGACTTCTGGGTGGTGGAGACATCTCTGATGATGAGGTGTCATCTGTTTGTGGGGCTGGCAGGAGGGTAGGAGTGGGACCCAGGACCCGTCTGTGCTCAGGGCCCCGGGGACTCTGCCCTTCGCTGTAAGAGTCTCTGTGGCAAACAGGCCCTCTGCCTCTGAGACTATTTTTCTAAGCTAACTTTGTAAATATGTGGGCAGGAAGAGTGGTCTTTGCCATTGACTTGTGCACACACACACGTGTAAGCCCTGGCACGCTGCCCAGGAGCACCCACCCCCCTGCATGTGTGTCCCAGCCTCCAACCTCAGCCCTGCCATCCCCAGACCCAGGTTGCCTCCTACTTTCTGCCGGATCCTCCCCCATCCTGGCCTCTGCTGCCAGTGCTATTGGCTGGAGAACAGGAAGAAGTGGGAAAAGTAAGGTGAAGGCTTATCTCCTCCCTGGGCCTCCAGGTAGGAGTGTCGCCCAAGGTCTCAGCCCCAGACCCCACACCAAGCAGCCTTTGCTTACAGACGCACACCCTTTAGATGAACACGCGCTACTGCGCCCCGCGGGCTCAGGACAGCGGGCCAGGGGGCAGAACCCTCCTTCCAGAGCCCTGCCTCCCCTGCTGAGTCACCTCATGCTTGGAATTCCTGCAGGGACCCCTCCGAGCTTCTGGAAGGGAGGGACAGCCAGGGACCCGCCCTCATGTGTCCTGGGAGGAGATTACTTTATCTCTGGCCTCCCCGAGGCGGGGCCCAGGCTCCTGGGATCTGTGGGGCTTGACACGGTGCCAGCTGGGAGCCCGAGGGAATGGCCCGGAGCATCTGCAGAGCCCCACAGGTGCCCCCGACCCCGGCCCCTCGGCCCTCTGTGATGGAGCAGCCTGCCCCGTGGGCCAAAGTGCACACAGTGCCAAGGCTCGGAGGCCAGGTGCAGCTGACAGCCAGGGCTCTCCCGGCCTTCAGCACTCCGTTCCCCCTGGCAGTGGCACTCAGCCTGCTGTTTCAGTAGGGACGGGCCCTGGGAGAGCCGCATCGGAAGCACGCTTAGAGTCACCTCGGCTCAAGCACTTGTGCGGACGCCCGGGCGGCAGCGAGCTGCCCATGCCCACCCCTCCCGCCTGGGTGCTCAGGGACCCCCGCACCCACAGCCTGCTCGCCCCCTGTCTTCACGGGGCCTCGATGCTGCAAGCTGGCCCCCTGCACCTGTGCCTGCCCACCCGTCAGCACCACCCACAACCCCACGTGCGACCTGAGCAGAGTTTCCATCTCTGACTGTTTCGGCCTGTCTGATCCAGTGTAAATTCCCCTCACTGGAACAAGGTTTGGGATGGAGAGACAAAAGTCAAGGTCCCCTCACACCCAGGCCCCCTCACGCTGTCTCAGCCTCCCCCACCAGTCCGTGCTGAGACTTTTCGGGCTTCTCAGGGCTTCCCCGGTTGTCTGAATTCTCTTCAGGCCTTATTTATTGCCTGAAAATGTCCATTTCCTTCTGTCTTTTTAAAACTTGAGCTAAACTCTTTCACTCTGTTTATTATTATTATGCTCCTGTTTTCTCTTTTTCATGGTTTTCTTTAGATTCCAGGAGTTGGAGGTGAATTTTAGAAATTTCATCTTGGTATTTATGTATACTTGCAGTCTTTGAATAAGCAAATACTATTTTTACCAATGAGGCTTCCCAGGTGGCTCAGTAGTAAAGAATCTGCCTGCAATGCACGAGACTCCAGAGACCCAGGTTCGATCCCTGGATGGGGAATTTCCCCTGGAGAAGGAAAGGGCAACCTGCTCCAGTATTCTTGCCTGGACAATCCCATGGACAGAGGAGCCTGGCAGGCTACCGTCTGTGGAGGCAGTCCATGGGGTCTCAAAGAGTCAAACATGACTGAGCAACTATACATGCACATTGTTACCAATAAAAAGGTAATTTCCATTAAAAAAAAAACAACAACTGGAAGAACATAACTTTCTGAAAATATCCCTAAATCTATCCTTTAACCTGTTCACCCTGGGTGGTGGTGAACTCCGTCTCAGAGGGCGAGTTAAGGACACCAGAGTGACGGCTTCAGAGGCAGTCCCAGGAACAGAATCCTCATTTTTGAACCTCTTTGCTCAGATGTACTCTTTAGAAGAAGAATCTTTGCTTATCCTGGTTTCCCTTTCTAAATTATAGGTTTGTCAATCAGAGCTTCTCCACGCTATTTAGTTCACTGTGAACAATTCAATTGTACTAATAAAATATGAACAAAAATAGAGCTGGCCCCCAGCTGTGCTACACAGAGAGAAGATCAGGAGTTGGTTTATCCCCATCAGATCACCAGGTCGTTGGTCAGTTGTTATGGGAAGGAGGGGCAAAGTTCACTGTGGCCTTTTCATCACTTTTCACTTGAAGCAACCACTGTTGTTCCATGACCTGGCATCAACTGGAAACGCTGTCAGGGCGAGTGATGGCCAGTCCTAAGTGGAAGTGAAGATCTGCCGGGGTTTGGGGATGGAAGGGCAGTCTGCATAGACTTGGGTTTCCAGGCACCCGAGGGCAGCTGTCCTCTGAACCACATGGTCTTACAAAGCCCAGCCCTGTTGTTTTTCCTGGTTATAAAAACTTGGTGGGTGCCCGTCAGCTGTGGCTAATCCCTTCGGCCTGAAGCCTTTGCTGACGAGAAGATAGGTGGTGTGTAAGCCGTGGTTATCTGCCCGCGCCTTCCCACCGAGGGGAGGGCTGGCTGAGAGGCCTGAGGAGCGTTGCCGTGAATCTTCGCGTGAGCCTGACAGACAGACGCGGTGGTTCCCATTCCATGGATGAGGCACTCAGGGCTCAGGGCGGCTGGTGCCTCACTGAGTCCACAACCCTGGGGAGGCAAAGCCGAGTGGCTGGCCCTGCAGCCTTTGCACCCGGCTCTCTGATGCGGCCCCATCCTTCCTAGAAGTCAGCGAGGCTGCAGATTCAGGGACATCTGGGATGTGACGTCCCGGGACACAGGTAGGAGCAGCCGGAGGATGCATTCCAGCAGAAAGCCTGGGCCCGTGGGCTCAGTTCTCTAAACTGAAGTCAAGTCCAGCACTTTCCCACGACTCACTTGATCTAAACACACCCCGCTGCTTGGGAGTCGCACTCAGACGTAAGCAGCATGGTGCCTTCTGTCGTCCAGCTTCTCCTGGAATGTGTGTGGGTTTCTGAAAATGTTCAAGTCGGATGGTTGTGTCCAAAAAGAATAGTGAGGAGTTTGATTCAAGGCCCCTGTGGTGAGCCCTTCACGTTCCAGGTCGTGGGCAGCAGGAGAGGAAATGCAGAGACGATTGAGCTCCAGACACACCAGGTTCCAGAACTAGGCGTGCATCCTACGGGCTCTGGAGTGGAGTTGGCAAGGGCTGTGTAGCTGGAGAGAGAGGATGTGTTCCAAGTGGGCATCACAAAGACGGGAAAGCAGAGGGGCCTTGCAGTGGGTGGGAGTCTTTGCTAGCTGAGCAGGTTGGGGGACGAGGCTTGGGGGAAGAGTCCTTGACATCTGCACAGGACACAGATCTGCTGGGACAGGGACAGCTTCACACCAGCTGCAAGGCATTTCCAAAGAGATGAGGATGGTGGTTTGCTTCCTCTTGCGTTTGGTTATCTGAATAGTGTTACCAGCTGGAGAATCATTGTCACTGCTGATCAGGATTTGACAGGACCTGGGGTTTTGTCGTATTATGACAGTGCATGCTACCTCACTTGGTCATGTCTGACTGTTTGCCACCCTGTGGATTGTAATCCACTGGCTCCTCTGTCCGTGGAGTACTCCAGATCAGAATACTGGAGCGGGTTGCCAGCCCTTCCTCTGGGGGATCTTCCCAACCCAGGGACTGAACCTGTGTCTCTTACGTCTCCTGCATTGGCAAGTGGCTTGTTTACCACTGGCTCCAGCTGGGAAGCTCTCATTAGAACAGAACAGACTAGCGGAGGCCTTAGAAGTAGGTGCTGACAAAGTCAGCCTTGAGGATGAGGGTCTCAGGCCCAGGGGTCAGATGGTTGGAGAGGGGAGCCAGTGTTGAGTGGGGGTAAGAAGCCCTGGCAGGATGTGAAGCAGGCAGAGGCAGCCCTGCCAGATAGCACTTCAGCTTCACGCATGTGGTGGAAGCGATGTGGTTGGAAAAGGTCAGAAAGAAACAACTCGAGAGAATGGGCCATCGAAGGTCAAGGGTGGGGGGTGCGGCCGTGAGGTTAGGGAGGACCACAGGCACGTGGGATGGGAGGAGGAGAGTGGGGTGTGGAGGAAGACCCGGAGTTTGGATCCCACCTGCTTGTTTGCAGCATGAAGGGACGGGAGGGCAGGCAGGCGGGCTGGAGCCCTGGAGAATCCCACCATCGGCAGGTGCTGGCTTGTCGTTCCTTCCTGTGTCCACCCAGGACACAGGGCTGGGTGGACACTGGGGCCCTGGGGTATGAGGAAGGATCTGGAGTGAGAAGGGGGTGTTGCAGGAGGAGCCTCTTAGGGATCACTCAGCTGAGATGTGAGCCAGCGCTCCTGGGGTCAGACTATAGCTTCCTCTTCCGCCAGCCTGGAAGGACACTCCTTTCCCGGCATGAACAGTCAGGAGTGTCAGAATTCTCTCCCCTGGTAGGACGAGGCACTCCGTCACGTAGAGGGTGGTCTGAGCACAAAGGTCCACCCCAAAAACAGCTGGTGTGGGGAATCTCAAAAGAGTCTACACCTGGTACTTCTGCAGGACGTAACTAGCTCTCCTGCAGGAATGTGGTCTTGGAGTTTTGATTCTGACGGTCCCTGGTCCTCTCCTTTGCCCACTGGCCCAGGCGGGGACCCTCTCACTAGGGCCGTGACAGAACAAGGATGCCCATCCCTGAAATGTGAGATCTGCAGGCATCGCTGAAGTCACTGCAAACCATACTTACACGAGTTACTGAGACTAATGATCTGATCGTGATCAGCAGGCTTAATATGATTTGAAGAATATGTATAAAAATCATATGACAGCACGTTTCTAAATTCTTCTAAATACAAATCTGAATCTATTTACACTAAAATCATCCATCTTTCTTTGACTTAAGAGGGGACAGACTTCTTCTCTCCCAGTTTGAAAATCCTAAGTACCTCTTCATCTTTTCCAAAGGTACCAGCAGTATGGGAAGCGTAGAATTATATTCTTGATAATTTGCACAAATAAAAGGACCTGAAGAGTGTGGTTTCTGGGCCTTTCACATTTTTTTCTCAGAATGGTCACCAATGTGCAATCTGAATAGGGTTCAGAATCTGAGGCATTCCCAGCATTTTATACAGAAATGTTCACAACTCAGGGAATAAAAATTCCTACCAAGTGAGCTCAATTTGCTCTTGGCGACAAGACTGCATCCTGTGAAATTTAGGAAACTTATCAAGGTTCACTAAATCTGCTTCTGTCTGCACCCTTTTATGAAGCAATAGCCTGAAATTTGGGATGGAATTTACAAAAGAAGTGAAGAGGCTGGGAGTCAGTCAAGACGTCAGTCCTGCTCCCATGGTGAAGCTTCAGGACCAGCCAGGACTGTGACCAGAACACATCGGCTCTGCACCTGTAACACAGACCCCCAAGTGCCCAGGGAGAATAGGGGTGCAGCTGATGTCACATCCATCGGACACAGGGACACCATGGGCGCTCAGGGCGCTGGGTCAGTGGCCAGGGAGAGTGAGGGCCTCTGTGACATGGTGCCCGCTGTGCATGCTTACTGCCCGTGGGCCTGGGGACCGGTGGCCCTGGAGAAGGCGGCGCTGGGGGTGGGGGAGGGCTCTCACTTTCCAGACCGCTTGTTTGTAGTCATTTTAATGATGTGGGGATTCTTTATTTTAGTAAACATATGTATTTTTTATTTTATTATTTTTAAATGAACTACAATTGAGATACAGAATTATATTAGTTTCAGGTGTACAGTTTAGTGATTCAGTGTTTTTATAATTTATACTCCTTTAAACCTTGTTACGAAATAATGGCTGTAATTCCATGTGCTATACGATATATGCTTGTTGCTTATCCATTTAAAATTTTATATTGGAGTATAGTTGCTTTACAATGTCATGTTTCAGGTGCACAGCAAAATGATTCGGTTATACATGCACATGTATCCATTCCTTTTAGGTTCCTTTCCTGTACAGATTATTACAGAGTATTGGGTAGATTTCCTTGTCCTACGCAGGATGTCCTTATTAATTATCTATTTCATATACAGTGGTGTGTGTGTTAACTGTGGGCAACTCTGTCGGTAAGCGCCCTGTAACTCCCATGCATGGTGAGTGTGTGTGTGTTAACTGTGTGGGGAATTCTGTTGGCAAGCGCTCTGTAACTCCCATGTATGGTGAGTGTGTGTGAACTGTGTGGGGAATTCTGTTGGTAAGCGCCCTGTAACTCCCATGCGTGGTGAGTGTGTGTGTATTAACTGTGTAGGGAATTCTGTTGGCAAGCGCTCTGTAACTCCCATGCGTGGTGACTGTGTGTGCACACATCTCAGCGTGTGCTTGTGTGCAGCCACAGTAACTTTTAAGCTCTCAGCTTCATAATGGAGAAAGCACAGCTCCCAAAGCCCCATGCTGCAGGCAGATTGTGTATTTGGAGTACTGAGTTTCTGAGTACTGAGTTTAATTACATATGGTCTCAGATTCACCTGGGCCCCCACTCACCACCAAAAGGACAAACCCCAGGGCTTCCTGGAAGCCCCAGCCCCCTCCCTGGTGCCTTAGTGGTGGTTCCTGCCTTGCAGGACCCTGTGGGGACTAACGGCAGTTTGGTGGAAAGAGCTTATAAATAAGTCCCTGTTGTTTGTAGAGTTCCTGGTGCCTGCCTTCCACGAGGTGCTGGCCTGATCAGAGTGAAATGGGATGAGATGGGACAGAGCAGGACAGGAGAGTGTTTGCGCTTCCCTGTTGTGTGCTTGCTCCCCTCAGGAAGAGAGGAGCTTTCCTTTTCTGAACTCAAACGTTGGTACTTGCAGGAACATAGGTGGTGCCCGAGCAAGAGTGAATTTCTATCAGTTCTGCTTTCCTTGGGGAAGCAAAACGCTATAGCTACAGAGGATAAGCAGAGAGCTGATGCTCCTGGCGAATGGGTAGCGTTCGCTGTCTGCTGATTGCTGTACTGTTACTTATATTCAATGCAAGATGTGCTGATGGGATTCGGTGTTTGAAGGTCTATGCTCTGATTATCCAGGACCTGTGAGAGTGCACATCTTCTCCCGGGGAGGCAGCTTTTAGATAGACATTGTTCATCTCTCAGCCCTGTAGCTCCTTCACTCATCCACTCTATTGATCCTCCACCTCCTCACTGTCATACATGGCCTCTAGCTGAAGGGGGTACCAGGGGGTCGACTTTCAGATCAACCCATGCTCAAGCCCGTCAGCAGTCTCAGTCATTTCTCAGAGAGCCAAGGCAGTGCTGTCATTTAATCAGAAAATTTTATATTATGTCATGTTTTCTGATGTCCCTGATTTTGAAAGGTGATACCTTTCAAAACATCTGGGCCTTTTCTCCCTCATCTGAGATGGTAGCACCCTGTGACATGGAGGGCTCGGGACTTCAGAAGTTGGATGGAGCTCAGTGAAGATGACAGAATTGCAAAGGTCACTGTGAAATCAGTGTCCCTGGTAGACTGTCTGCTGACCGTGGAGCGCGGGTGGACCAGGCGGACCAGCTAACGCCAGCCCTGCCGGGCGGGGGATGGGAGCGCCAGTGCTGGCTGCCAGATCAGACGCTGAGAAGGAGGGAGCGTCCGAGGAACAGGAGGGAGACGGGAAGGCTGAGGGCTGACTGAGAAGTGATGCAGGTCGCAGCTGCAAGGAGTAGCTTCGGCGGTGTCTCCGAAACTGTTTCCCATTCTCCCGATACTTTACTGAAATTTTCAAGGGGAAGAGAGGAGGGCCTGTGGGCACATAGATTTGGAAGACACTGGTTTAAGCCGAGTGCAGTAGGTCTGTTTCCTGCAGGAAACTCTGCTCTTCAGTAGTTCATCAATATGTTTAATTCAGCAGCTAGTCTGTGGATGTAACTCAGACTGCCACTGGGGTGTCACTTCAGCAGACAGAACTCGTGTGTGTGCGTGTGTGTGTGTGTGATGTGCAGTGTCTGTTAAGTTCCAAGACATAGGCACACACTGGAAAGCGCTAACCTATAAAACAGAAGAAAAAAAAACTTGGTAATTTGAGGTGGTGATAGTCTTTATGAGGGCAGCTGATAAGGAATACCCACGGAAATTGGTAGTTCACTTTGAGGTAGGGAAAAACACAATTTTTTCCCCACCCAGTGTGTTGCATGAACATTTTCTAATTTTCTGTGAGGACGTTTTAAGAAAAAGCCAAAGAAAGAACATTTGCAATGCAGTCAGCCCGTTAAAGAGTCACACTGCTTCTGTGAAGATAAGCCCTTTCCCAGGGGAAGCTCAGCTATGATGAGCAGATCTTGGACCTGTCTGTACCAGCTCTGCTGAAGGGTTTCTCACCGTTCTAGAATGTTCCAGAAGCAGTGCCTAAGATGCTCAGCACACCAGAGGTTACTCTACAGCATCTGTGTGATTTGGTGCCATGCGCTCAGACCTCTGGGAAGTGGGATCCTGTTTTGAAGTAAGCACTGTGTTCCCGTTTCAGCCCTTTGTTTGAAGGCTGACAGTGCCAGACTGGTAGCTAAATAATGGCGTTGAGTAATATTACTTTCTTTTTTTTAAAAAAAAACAACAATCGTTTCTTTTAAACTCTTACTCTGTCTCTTGGATGGTGTTACAGCCCAGCTTTCTTTTGCCTTCTTTGTTGCAGTGGCTTATGGGGCTGACGGCTTTAGGGATTTCCATGCAATAATTCCCAATTCTTTCTCTCGTAAGTATACACTTTGCTTCTCGAGAACGATAATGCATGTTCATTTCATGTTCAGTTCCCATAGTGTAAGTATTGTGAATGCATGACTTTTCATCACCTTCCTCCATACTTGAAACATTGAGATAAGTATCAGTCATGCTGTTGATTAAGCATCTGCCACTGAGAACACCTCTTAACACTTGAGGTGTGTGTGCCTGGTTGCATCATAGACTGCTGGATGCACTGTGGAGCATGCCTTCCCTGGTGCAGTGCAGTAACAGTAAGGGTACAGTAATGATAGTTTAACGGCATTATTACTCTACTAATGCTGCTAAGTAGTTTCGTTATGAATGTTACCAGGATCTCCTCTTTGGTTGAGTATAATGATACTGACCAGACTTTCTGTCACCGTTAAATAACCCAACGTACTTTCAGGATACCTTGCACAATTCTGTAGGACAAAGAAGGATGCGTACTCTCCTTCTGTAGCTCGGAAGTATTGATTTCAGAACTGAGAGGAGAAAAGTCGCAGGGCATCAAGGCCGTTGGTCCGTGGTCCTCACTTCCTGAGCAGACACGCTGAGTGCTTCTGTGTGCGGGACGTTCCTGATCTGAGCTGTCAAACCCAACGCAGATGTTAATTTCATTTTTCTTTTTTAGGTTTTGAGAGATGATGAATGATAAACATATCTGAGCGACATCCTTGAAGGAGTATTTTAAGAAGTGGAAAGGGCTTTTTAAAAATGTCCAGAGAGTCGAATACTAAAAGTGATGCAAGCCGGTTGCCCCCTTAGGACGTAGTCTTCAGAGCCTCTATTAGTAATGTTCTAATGTTATAAAACAATATCAGAAGATACGTCATGCTTAATCCTGTAACAAGTATTAACACAGACTCTAATCTCAAAGGTGCCAGTAGCAGTTAAAGAAAGGTTTATGACATCCTGGCCATCAAAAACTCTTTGGCACCAAAGGGTTTAGCAGTTATCAGCCTAGGGTTACCTCTTTTTTGCAACCTACACTGACTGCTTTTTCAGTTTATAAAAGTTATAGAGATCTTTCTCTTACTAATGTTCCTTTGAGTTGACTTTAAAACAGCTTGATATTTATTTCTTTGAGATCCATATGCATGCATAGATAAATGTTTATATGTGTGTATATGTATTTATATGTGTGTTTATGTGATTATATAAAATACTTTTAAGGTACTAGCACAGAGCACTAATATTAATTTTGAGATGAAATATGGAAATATTTGTTGAAATATTAAAAAGTCAAATGCACTTAAGAGTAAGAGGATACATTCTGACATGTTTCCATTAACTCTGAGAAGGTTTAGGATCAAGCGCGTTGCAGTGATGAAGATCCTTTGGTGAAGACTTCAGTATGTAAAAACTGCTGCCCATAAAGATACACAGTACTTGCAGACACTGTGAGACAGATGATACATGTCTTGTTGCCCTTCCTGTCTACTTTTATACAGCTAGGTTCACAAGTGTCTCTTTTAGTATCTCTTCTCTCCTCCTTCCCCACCCCCTCCCACATACCCAAGTTGCAACTGTTGATCTTGACGAGGTCCCCACCCAAACAAGCAACCCAACTGTTCTTGGCCAACATCACCACCTAGTGGTCATGGTAGAGAATTGTCCTCATTTGTCCCTTGTTGAAAATTAAGACCAAACTGTTTGACCCTGTTCTCTCAGTCTGTGTCCCCTGTTACCTGAGAAAAATGTAAATAAATGCTAGTAACTCATTCTGTTTTCATACTCTTCCTCTTTTATCTCTCCCTGATTTCATTCCTTTTAAAACCCAAAACATCAAATAAGGATAAACATATTTCTAGTTGAGGACTCCCCTAGCGGCTCAGATGGTAAAGAATCTGCCTGTAACGCAGGAGACCTGGGTTCAGTCACTGGGTCAGGAAGATCCCCTGAAGAAGGGAATGGCTTCATTCCCATGAGGGAAGTGAAGGAAGTAGTCATGCCTCCTTGCAATGAAAAATCCTGCACCTTTAATGATATAAGTTCTAATCAGTGGTTTCACTAACCTTAAAGTACTTAAAAGTTTTCATAGACCTTTAGAGGCAGCACAAAAACTTCTACACATCTTTCTTCATCTAAAATTTTTAATTACCTTCATTCAAGATACACCTTAAATATATTTGATCTTTCCTAGCTAGTCACCAGCTGCAGGACTATTTCTGTCTCCTGATTTTTCATTTAAAATATTGAGCATTTTGAGCTTACCTGGTCTAAACTGATAGTTTAGGGAATATCTGTTCAGTGGAAAAATGCCATCTGAGTACCAATGCTTTACTCACCTATAAATATATAGACACAGTCTAAAGGGAAAGGAAAGTGATGGGGAAACAGAATCTATCTGTGAGGCAAGGCTGCCAGTGCTATATCCCCTTTGCATTAAAATGTTTTAATCTTTCATGAGGCCATACAATGGTTGGCAGCAGATCCAGGCCTCCTGGCCCCAGTGACCCCGAGTTCTCTGGATTCTCTCAGGGCTAACCTTGTCTGTGTGCGAATGATCAGGCACCCAGGGTCACTCTAAGGGACTGTCCTGTTGCTAATAACATAGAAATCCTCTGAGATGTATAAAAATGAGACTTTCATTTTCCCAAATTTTAAATTGCATCTTGGAAAGAAAGTGGCCTTTGGCTCAGGGTTTGAAGGCACATCCACTCTGCAGGCAGCCATGTTTATTAAATAATGACACTGGGGCCTCATCCATTAGCTCCTGGGACTCAGTGGAAAAATTAGCTATATGGTTAGGCCTGAACCAATGTGTTCCAGGGTCAAGACACACAAAGTCTCCATTTCATGTTCTATATTTAATCAGTTCCATTCAGCACCATACTGAGTTTGACATTTTTCTAAGTGGTGGAAGGACAGAGTTACAAAATATTTATAAGTATAATCCCCATATTCAAGGAGAGTATAACATTTCATAGAAGCAGTAATGCAACTAAGCAGGTTGGGGTCCAAAGAAACAGAACCGATGGAATGGTTTAGGAATTCAGAGAGGGGATGACCACAGAGACAGCATCCGTGGGCTGGACCACAGGACACTAAATGCAAGTTAGGAAGGATGACTGGTTCCTGGATTGATGACAGCATGGGTCTGAGGAAGAAAATAAGAGAGGGCTGACCACATGGCCTTCTCACACAGGGTGCAGTGGCCCCGCTTGTCTCTGGGTGGGCCCGGGAGTGTTTGGGTGTGAACCTGCGCATGGCTGAAGTTCACACCCATCATCTGGTCCCAGTCTCCTCCTTCACTAGTTTGAGTAAAGGCTGGTGCCCCTGAGTGTTCCGGGGGTGTGCAGTTCGAAACCATGGACCCACCAGCCTCACACCCGAGAGCCTTCCTGGGAAGGCCTACAAGAGGCAGGGGTAGGCCCTCCACACCCACACCCACCCCTCTGGTGCCTTGAGTGGGAGCCTGGCTGCCAGAGCCACCCACCACCACCACGCTCCAGGCATTGCCTTCTGTCCTCCTGCAGTGTGGAGGCCTCCCAGGACAGGGATCCCCCTCAGGAGGACCTCCAGGGCCCCTTTTGTCTTCCTCCCGCTTCCCTTTGTTCAGGAACTTCGGGTCGGGGCCGGCGGGGGGTGCATCTCTGCTCTCATCTCTTGTGTCTGAGCCCAGTGCATCCGGGCCCCTTAACATCTTGGAATGCGCTTCCTCTGGCCCGCTCCGGACTGTGTGCCCCTGTTTACAGGAGGCTGCAGCCTGTGAGGCAGGGAGACCCTGTAGGTCAGTGACGTGGGCCCCCAGGCCTGTAGCTTCTACTGCCCTTTCCTTGGGCCACGTTGCTAGTCAAACTCACCGTCTCGTAAAACCCCGAAGCCACTTTCACATTTACGGAAGTGAAGCCCAAACGCCCCGTCTGAGCTTGTGTTTCTCCAGTGTGTCTTCTGCTTACGTGGACCGTACATGGATGTATGTTAGATTTCAACTCTTGAGACCGGATCTGTGCTTGCCACAGGTTCTCTGCCCTAATTTCCGTCATGTACAAGAATCATACGACCCCCACCTGTGTTCACCTCCCCATGAGACGAGAGCCTTTTCTCATGGACACCCGCCTTGGGTTGGGGGCGTCTCTGCACCTTTCCCACGCAGCCGGTGCATTTGTCCACAAAGAGATAGGAACTTCCCCACACACGGAGAGAAAATTCACACATGCTTGAATCTGCTGAGCCAGTGGCTGACGTGTGGCCCATTGGGTCTCACCTCCACCCCCGGGCCCCCTCTCACTTGCCACAGGCCTTTCTGTGACCGTCTGGCCTTGAATTCTGCCCCCTCCCCTCTGCCCCCAAGCGCATGCAGCTTCCAGCTCTGCAGCCCCGCACGTGCCTGCTGGCTCCTGTGACTCCATGTGTCTCCATGTGACTCCAACCCTCTGTCCAGTCCCCATGATTTACGCTCCCCTGACCTTGCGCAGGGATCTAAGGACCCCCAAATTGGGGGATGCCTATGTTTCTTTTCATAAAACTAGAATGTCACACGATACTGAATTTTCTTCTTTGTCCTTAATTAGCCTGTTGTGGTGCTGAGTACATGTACCTTAAACCATTCCAGAGGATCCACAATGATCGGAGGGTAATTTACATAAGATCTCAGGCCTTTTCAGCCTCCTGGTTTCTTGAGTCTATGAATACAATTCTCAGAGAAAATGTGACTTGGCAGAATAATGACAAAGTCCCGCCTTCATGGACTGCTGTCAGATGAGTGTCAAGACTTCTGGCATGAGGGCATCTGTGAGGCTTAAGGTGGCATTCGTCCCTCACTTTCCATTCCCACTGTTCTCATGCTGTTCACCCCGGACATGCTTTACCTGTGCTGCTCACAGTCTGCCTCCAGGACCAGGGCTGGGTCCTGATGGCAGAGAGCCATCTCTTTGCCCCCTCACTTCCCTCACAGCTCCAGCTGGGCCAGCGCTGACAGTTTCCAGTTTTACAGATGAGGAAACCAAGGTACAGAGCAGGTACCTGCGTTGTACCGGATCTCAGCATTTATAAAGAATGGAGTTGAGCTTCCAAACCAGGATTTCTGACTTCAGAGTCTCAGCTCTGAGCTTGCCAATCATGAGAACTGTGTCGAGTCCGACCGGCTTGTTACTAGCGCAGGCCTTCTCAGACTCCAGTGGAAGTGGCTGTATCCACGGGGGGCGGGTCTGGGGTGGGCCTCATTCAGTGGGTCTGGGGTGGACCCCAAAGTCTGCCCTTGCCAGCACACTCTCAGGGACTTGCTCGTGGTCCAGGGACCGTAGTGGGAGAACCACTGATTCACAACGGCAGTCAAAACTCTGTGGTCCTGGCTGCTGTCTATCTCACTGATTATTTCACTTGGCATAATTTGCCTCCTTCCTCTTGTTTGTCTGTAGAGGCTGTGATGAACACGAGGGCTTTCAGTGTAACTGCACTTTCTCCTGATCATTGCAGTGTTGGATTCAGCTGTCCCTTATCAGGCAGGATTTCAGAAGAGTGCAAACCAAATTTCTGCTTTCTTTACCAAGAAAAATACACGAATAACAGAAATAATGACCCTAAGCGTGATGCTGAGGAAGCAACAGTGCGGAGTGGACAGTGGTTACTGTGTCATAACCGAGAGCCCTTCACCTCCCCTGCCCCCCCTCCCCATGCCCACACACGAGTCTTTCTTTCTGAAAAGCTGGTACAGATCTGTTTACATTCCCAGGCCATCCCAGTCAACCCTTGAGCAACTGGAAGAAACCTCAGGCTCGTGGTCCTACTTTAGGATACAGGTTTTATTATCACTATGGAGTAAGAAGGGTTTAGAGTGGTCATGTGCCAAAGAAACAGACAAAATTCTTTCAGGAATCTGCAGACAGAAATCTGAGGATGTGTTTGCTGAGTTTTGTCCCCATGTTTATTAATACATGAATGAATGAAGGAAAGGAAGCTTATGCTTATCCTTATGCTTAAGGGGACTTTCTCAGCTAGATAGGCACTTCTCAGGCGGTTTTGCCAAACAAGGGCCCCCCACCGTGGGGGCTGGATTACTTGACGATCACTCATCTTCTGGGATCAGGGGTTGTGCTGGCTCACAGGGTGTTGGACTTGGCCTCGGGTCACTCCAGAGGGGCTGTCACGGTGGACGTCGTGGCCTTACCCTGTGAGAGCCCCCCGCGCCCCCCTCCAGTCTAAAGTGAGAATTTATAAATAGCTTTTCCGTGCATCTTCACCCTCTGCCATTCGGACCTACAGAAAGGGCAGGCAACTGACCCAGCCCCGAGACGCCAACTGCCACAGGTCGCAGCGCCCTGGGGCTGACGGGTCTGGGCCGGGCTGCCGTCCCCAGGGTAAGGTGCTGAGGAGCTGCGTTTGGAAGCTACCGCTCCGCGGGGCCGCTGCGCTGCTGGGCGGTGCTGTTCTGTTTTTGCCTGACACTGAGCAGCCCCTGTGTTGTGTTGTCTCTTTCAGCCGGTAATGTTAAAGTAGAGACTCAGAGTGATGAAGAGAATGGGCGTGCCTGTGACGTGAATGGGGAAGAGTGTGCGGAGGACTTGCGGATGCTCGATGCCTCCGGAGAGAAAATGAATGGCTCGCACAGTATCCAAGGCAGCAAAGCTTTGTCAGGAGCTGGAGGCATTCGACTTCCTAACGGCAAACTAAAGTGTGATGTCTGTGGGATCATTTGCATCGGCCCCAATGTGCTCATGGTGCACAAGAGAAGCCACACGGGTAAGGCCTGGCGTAGCTCCTCCTTCGGTGGCCCGGTGGGGCCCGCGGGCGTCGCAGAGGACAAGGCCCCTCCCGGCCGAGTGTCCTGAGTGAGGTGTAGCCTCCCTGTTCATCCAGAAGGACTTCTAAACATGCACCAATTCGATCCTCTAAACTAAAGCTGTAAACAGAAAGGTAAAGGGAACAGGTGTGTGAGTTCTGACAAGGGCCCGAGGTCCTGCTCGCTGAATAGGGGCGGTGGGGCTGTGCCAGATGGCTCCCCCGTAAGAAACCAAACAGGGCAAGAGGCTGATGCCCTGAAACCCACTCCTCAGACTGTCCCCGAGAACCCAGGAGTGGGAGATGCATGTCGGGGGTGTCTGATTCTTAGAAACAGTCACCGAATGCTGATGGAAGGGCAGCAAAGTGTAGTCTTTCAGAAAGACTTTGTTTTCAGAAGGCTTCTCCTCCCAGGCGACACTCCCACCAAGATGGTTTGGTTGCCAGCAGCTCCCATCTGAGGGCTTCCCTGGTGGCTCAGACCGTAAAGAATCTGCCTGAAATGCAGGAGACCCTCTCAGATTGGTGAAGAATTTAATACACAAACCCCCACCCTAGCGGATGTGGGGGATGGAGGCTTTGGCAGCAGAAGAGAAAATATTCTGGATCCAGAAATGAAGGAGTGCAAACTTAAGGCTACACCCAAGCTCCTGACAATGTTCCCACACTGGGGGCTGGAGACAAAAGCTCTGCATTCTGCCCCACCCGTGTGCCCCAAGTGCACTCATGGCAGACGACCAGTCACGTGCTTACCCACTGGAAGTGTCGCGAGTGGCCCTAAAGAGTCTTCAAAATAAAATATTTACAGGGCACACCTTACCTTTAACGGCATGCATAAAGAGTCTTTAGAACTGAATAGAAACTTTACTCTTCTGCTCTAAAGGTGGAAAAAAAATAATAAATGTGCTCACTCCAGTGATCACTGAAAGTTTGGACATAAACATACCCTGAGCATCTGCTGCCCAGGGGTGCTGGCATGGGGAGGGGGGGTGCTGCGGTTAGGGTCAGGATTAGGTCATCTTAAAGCCAGGGTCTGCCCTGTTCTCCACAAGAGGAGACTGGCAAACTGGCAAAACAGCAGGCTGAGAAGGCAAAGTGGGTTTTGTAACCTAGCTCAGGGAAGTGAGGAAGAACATGAACATCGCGACCTCATGTGATTCTTCCTGGGCCACACGCTTATCTGATTATCAAAAATGAAGCAGGAACTCAGAAAATTCGTGGAGCAAAACAGCTGGGTTGTAAGGAAATGCGGATCTTTGTAGAGCTGTCATTTTTGTACTTGAATCAGGCAGTTCCCAAAATGATTTTTGGTTGTCATCCATCTGGAAAAACCGTATAATATGTCCACTTTCAATCAACATTCACTTTCGATAAAAACTTAACTTCTACAGTTTAGCAAACGTTGTTTTCCCTAATGTGCCTGGTAATCCCCTAATTATCCCGTGAACAATCCCCAGCACATCTAGCCCAAAGGGAAGCTCACGGGAGAGTAGTCGGGAGGCGGAAACTGAAGTGAACGCAGGTCACATGGTGAGAGACCCCTTACGGGACGCACTGGGACCCACATTGCTTCATTCCTGGCAGAGAAACAGACCTCGCAAATGAATGACTTTCCTGTTAATTCATGTAAAACCTCACTATACAGTGAGAGTTCTCTTCAATAAATATTTGATAACTGAATGAAATGCTGGCATACTAAATGGCCAGAATATAATGACTGCCTGCCGTGATAAAAAGAATAATTGCATTTAATGATAAACCTGCCAAGTATAGATATGCAGAGTAGACTGGCTGTTTGCTGCCCACTTCTGCCCACAAATAATGGCTACATGCCAGATAGGCACCAACACATGGAGTCTTTCGCTAACAGCACAGTTCATTCCAGAAAGAGGGACTTAGAGACCATCAGTTTTATGATTCCAGCTTGATTTCTATTAAAAAAGAAAAAAAAATCTGAAACAAGGAACTCCTGGATTGCCTTCATAATGCTTTTCTACTTTGCATAGAAGTTAATGGCACCCCACTCCAGTACCCTTGCTTGGAAAATCCCATGGTTGGAGGAGCCTGGTAGGCTGCAGTCCATGGGATAGTGAAGAGTCGGACACGACTGAGCGACTTCAGTTTCACTTTTCACTTTCATGCATTGGAGAAGGAAGTGGCAACCCACTCCAGTGTTTTTGCCTGGAGAATCCCAGGGACGGGGGAGCCTGGTGGGCTGCCGTCTGTGGGGTCGCACAGAGTCGGACATGACTGAAGCGACTTAGCAGCAGCAGCAGCGGTTGGTATGTATAGAAATAGCAACATGTTGGCCAAACTAGGATACTACACAGTATCCACATTCGATCAGAGGGGAATGTATCAGAAAGGCAGGCTTTGCTAATCCCCAACCCTGCCCTGAATTCCCTAAAAGCAGCCTTTCCCAAAGGTAAAGTTCCCGTGACTCACTGGAGGTCCTCTGAAAATGCAGACTGGAGTTCAGCCCCCAGAGGATGCAGGGAGCTGGAGCAGGGACCCAGACTGCCTGTAGGTGGTGCGAGGTGCAGCTTATGGTGAGCCAGAAACTGCCATCTCAGAGGGCCCTTCATCAGGGAGCCCGGACTTGCGCCCGCTGTCACCCCACGGGCTGGGCACACCGGGCTCTCCTTCTGAAAGACTCACCTGTCCGGGGCCCCCTCCCTCATCACCACAGAGGCCGTGGCTGCCTTCATCTGAGTGGTCTGTTGATGCCATCATTTCACTTCCCCAGTTTTGCTGCTCAATTTCATATTTTTAAGTCAAGCATCATAGTAACCCCTTCCTGCCAACCTCAGAGGGCTTGCGGGAGAATCAGAGGGAGGCTGTTAGGAGAGGAGCGTGTAGCGCAGGGAGAACCCCAACCTGCAGATGTGTGGCATCCTGGTTCTAAATGATAGGGGTTTTAATAGGAAGCATCAAGAAAAATGTCTGAAGTATGTTATCCTGTCCAGCCCTGTGCCCGCTCTGTGCCCATCTGTAAGGTGAAAAGGTGCAACCATTAGGCTTTGTAAACGTAGCCTCACATTGGGGGCTGGGCTTCCCAGGTGGCTCAGTGGTAAAGAATCCACCTGCCATGCAGGAGACTTGGGTCAATCCCCAGATTGGGAAGATGCCCTGGAGAAGGAAATGGCAACCACTCCAGTATTCTCACCTGGAAAAATCCCATGGACAGAGGAGCCTGGTGGACTACAGTCCACGGGGTTGCAAAGATTTGTATATGGCTTAGCGCCTAAACAGCAGTCGCAGCAGCGCACTGCCGCTGATCCAGGGCCTGACTGCAGCAAGCCCAGGCAAATACTTGTGGTTCAATATATGTATAAATCCACTTTCTTTGGACATAGGATCAGAAATTTTATGATGTATGTGTCCATGGACTTTCTTTTTACGCAATCAAGTTATGAAAAGAAGCTTAGGCATTCTTCAGAGAGTCCCTGAAATGACAGATTATAGAGTCACTGAGATTACAAACTAAATTTTGAATTAATGATATGAAACGCCTCATCCCAATTAAATAAAAGGGAATACAGCCTTGGAGGGACTTGTGCTCACTCGCCGTCAGCTGCATGCTGTAGGGGCAGCAGTTGACAGTGCAGCAGAAGGACGAGGCATCGCGAGCCGAGCTCTGCCCTCCAGCTCTGGGGCCCTTTCCTGCTAACACCTCCAAAGGGAAGCCACCTTGAGTTGAACTCCGTGTCATAGCTTCAGGGAATGCTCTCTTCCAGTCCGCAGGCCCCATGTTACATATTCATGCTGGCACAACAATCAGAAACAGATAGATTTCCAGGAAAGCTTGCCAGAGGAATTAAGACACCAGGCCCAGCAGGCTACATGAGAGCAAATTAGAAGACAAATTTCGCTCTCGAGGTCACGGCTCCTGTCTTTGCTGCCTGCCCTGTTCTGCTGGAGGGATTCATGACGGTAACCATCTGTCCTTTCTGCCTCTGCTGACAACACTGGCTGGATGGCAGGGTCTGACCAGATATTCCTGGAACCTTTCAGACCTCAGGAGAAGCCAGCACCTCGGCAGCATGGAGGGGGCGTGTCACATGGACACAGGTCACACCGAGGCATGCTGGTCGCCAGGAACGGTCCACACCCTTGTCATGACCGTATCCGTGCCATTGGACCGCCTAGCTCTCCAGAACACGCTGCCTAAGGGTCCACCCTGCCGGCCACCCTGACTCTTCTCCCTTCTTCCGTCTGCTTGGAGCTAAAGACCGCCGTCACACACACGTGTGGGGGGAAGGCCCTGAAGTGTTTCTAGTAGAAAATTAACAACCTCTGATGGGTGCTGCTTGGGTCTGCCGGCTACTAGCTGTTGCAATCTCCTCATCTAGTGTGGGCTTCTAACTCAGAGACAGGAAGTTAGTTGCTTTTGCCATCACCTTTCCACCTGCTGGACTTCCTCTGCTCAGTCAGATCCGATCTAGATACAGACTGTGGAAAATTCCAAATATATTGTTATTGTTAGGATTCCAAATGGGCTATAACGGAATATCATTGTAAGTTCGCTTCAGTTTTCCCAGTAGCACATCTATCCCTCCCACTTAAGAATGATGATAATCTTGAAACTCAGATGCCAACACAGGCTTCTAAATTTAATCTGGTGTAGATTCAGTAGTACCGGATGCACTTCTGATTGCTCATGATATGTGCTGTCTTGTTCACCAAAATCATGCAGATCAATTGGGGAAATTGTTAACATGCATTTTAACACATTCTTCTTCTCTAAGGTAAAGTGGTTACTAGGAAGGGCCCTTTCATGGTATCTCGATACCAGATATCATGGTCATACAAAGCCTTTCATCTAAGAAAAAAAAAGCACTTTTAAAGAGTTTTGATGTTTACTTAAACATGACAGATGTATCCCTGTTTTAAGTGAGAGTTAAATATTCACTGATTTTAGACTCTGAGACCTGTGACTAGTCAATAGCATATTTCTTGACCTCAGCTGCCTGTTCATCCTATTGTTGGATCCAGAGTCTGGGGACGTGAGCGGACACACAGCAGAGAGCCCAGTGGGTTTCTGGTTTTGTTCTGTTGTTTTTGTTACCACTCCAGTGGTTCCGCTCCCGAGAGAGTTCCTAATAATAACTGAATTTCATCTCTTAGGGTATCTGTACTGAAAATGTAACTGACTTCAATAGACTTGGGTAGACTTTATACTGGCTTCAAGGTTGCAGAATTATGAGGCAAAGGAAAAAGCCAGAATGCTCAGTGCAGCTCAGATTTTGATGGAGATTCAGCATTTCTCTTTGGATGATGGAAACCTTCCCTCCAGTTTCTCAACTTCTCATTTTATTCGGTCTTTCTCCTTCTCTCCCTCCCACCCTCACACTCTGTCTGTCTCTTTCCTGATTTGCCTGCGTAGGGACAGACAGGTAATGGAGAAGAAATTGAAAGGGAAAATACAGGGAAAATGTAAATGAAAAGAAGTTATTATAACTGTTATAATGAAGTGCCTTTCATTTAAATATAAGAATGTAACGCTGAAATGAACTTGTGATCCTGAAATGCATTTTTAATGAGTTTCCTTTTATTTTGCTGCTTCAGTGGCATATTTTAAAGACCCTTTGAAAAAGCCACATTAAAACCCCCACCAAATGCCACAACACGCAAAATTGGATATTGGTTTATTCCAAAACTGCTGATCAGGAAGAGTGGCTCTTCATCACAAAATGTTGCAGTCACTTTATTTAAATGAGTTTGAATTTGCATTGTGATGTGCCATTCTGATTTAGGGAAAAAAATTAGATTTTCAGATCAAATTGACCCAACCAGTGAAGCGTTAAGGAACTGGCAGGTTTAGTCTGAAAGCCTCATGTTCTATCAAACCTGCAGCCGGTGGAAGTCACCGGGCCCGTGGGAAACAACTTTCTCGCCGTGTCCCCCTCCGTCCCCGCCGAGTTCCGCCCTCACCGCTCCCCTCTTGTCCCCCAGGAGAGAGGCCGTTCCAGTGCAGCCAGTGCGGGGCCTCCTTCACGCAGAAAGGCAACTTGCTCCGGCACATCAAGTTGCACTCGGGGAGAAACCTTTCAAGTGCCACCTCTGCAACTACGCATGCCGCCGGCGCGACGCCCTCACCGGCCACCTGAGGACACACTCCGGTAGGTCCCCTGGGCGGGCGCAGGCGGGCTCAGCGCAGGGGTGCCTGGCTCCCTCTGGGCAACCCTCTTCCCAGGACCGGTGCCCCTGGGCATGGGCCCCACCCAGTCAGAGCATCAGCGACATGCGCTCTGGTCTCCCAACAAACCAGAGGAGAAAGGTGGGGGAAATATTACACACGCTCGTGCACACACACACACACGTCTCCTCTTAGAATATTTTAAGAGAGTCCTCCTCATCCCGTTTTTCAGGTAAGTGGGTTTTTCTTTGCAAAGATTTTACCACCTTGCACTTGACCTGAGTCTGCGGCCAGTGCCCCAAAGTTCCCAAACACATCTCTCCATGATCACTGTGAAGCCACCCTCATTGCTGTTTAAGGCCGAGCACGTCGGGGGTCATCATGGGGACAGTTTTCTTTGCAAAGGTGTCACCTGGTGCACCCCCAAATGGGCCCAAAGGGATCCAATATAGCAGTCACACGAGAGGCTGACTGAAGCCCCGGTGGGATAGGCCAGTTTGGAGCTGTTACCAGAATGTAGTAAACCCATCCGGGTAATTGGGGTCTCAGAGAGATGATGATATCTGTGAATGCTCCACGGTATTTGAAGTGTTCCAGCCTGGGAGCCCAGACCAACCTCTGATTATACTGGATCTCCTGCCTCCATAGCAAATTCCTGGGTGTCTCATGATCCAGTGGCCCTGTGATCTTCCAGGTCAGAGGAAGACAGGGTGAGATCTGTGTGCTGTCCCTGGGGGCATCTGACATCACGCCCTTCCCCTGCCCTCAGGGAGCTCACCGCCTAGACCGGGCAGCTCCCCATCACCCCCGGGGAAGCACCTCAAAGAGGCCCCTGGCCCGGAGGAGGGTTGCATGCCCTTGCAGAAGGTTGGCCTGGGGGTGGTTCTCCCCCATAGGTAGTGAGAGTAGTTAAGGCCACGGTTTGAAGCTTTCAGGCATTTGTTGAGCTCCCCAGGGAAGAGACAGCAAAGCCCCCCATGTGCACTAGGGGCCACGATGCATATGAAGGGACAGCAGGGGCAGAGGGAGGAGACAGCGGGTCTCCAGGGAGAGGTTTCTGGGTTCACCTTTGGAAAAGTTCCCAGTGAATGTGTGGCTCTGTGAGTGGTCCTAGAAAGGGGGCTGGGGGCATTTATGGGTATGGTGGGGATGTCCTCCCAAAGGGGCTCATTGGGAGGCTGTGGGGACAGGTGCAGGGGCAGGCTGCCAGTCTGGTTCTCAAGTGCTCAGCCCAGCCATCTCCCCTTGTTCTGACCTCCTTCCTGACCATCAGCATAGAGGAGGCTCCTAGGTGCTCTTAGAAATCCGGGATGGTATGGTGTGGGCGAGCGTCCTGAAATCTCCTGAGAAAGGAGCCACTTGAAGCCAGTGGCTCCTCCCACAGCGGGAGATCAGTGAGTGACCCTGGGCCAGGGCCCTGCTGAGGGCTGGGAGGGCTTTGCTGCAGGGGACAGGAAGACGGCATTTCCCAAAGTAGGATGATGGCACCGTGGCAGCATTCTTGGATGCTTGCAGCGTGGATAATGAGTGCGTGTGTTGTCCCCTGAGAGGTGAAGGTTTACAGGGTCCCTATAGGCTTCAGATGTGACGGTTGCACCGTCTGTGTACAGAGCCCACCAGCAAGTCTGGGACAGAGCCACTTCATCAGTACCCTTCGGGTAGATTCAAGCCGACACCATCACAGTAGGTAGAGATGCTGCACTGGAGTTGGTAGGATATACAGCACTCCTTTGGTAGAAAAACAAAGAACAGTCTTAGCTTGACACCTACCATTGTCATCCCAGGTCACTCTGATTTGCAACAGAAATCTCTTCTGTGTATCAGTCGTGTGGTGAAATTAGAAACATTTAGTGCCATGTTTTAGGTTATTCTGGCTCCATTCCTGCTTATTCTATTTGTGGCATGATAGTGTCCTGCTCCAAGTGTGGCTAACAATAGAGATAGTCATGGGCTTTGGACAGTTTATTTCCATTAAAGATTCACTGATGAGCAAGTAGGTAAAATTATCTGGAGAGAACCATCGTTGACCCAGGGCTGCTGGAGATTCTGCCATCAGAAAGTGCCGCTGACACACAGCTCCTGGGGGAAGAAAGAAAACAGCAATGATTTAGGTTCAAGATGATTTCGTAGGAACAAAATGAAGACTTCAACCTTGGTCTACAAACCTAAGTGTGGTTGTGTTCTATTCCATTGTGAAGTGGCTGCATTCCCATTCCAGTAAAAACTGCCATTAACTTGGTAGCTTTCCCTGGCAACTGGTGTTGGTCTGAGATTCCAGCCATAGGCCTTGTCCCATACTAATAAGAGGGTGGTCTGGAATGGTGGGGGAGGGTCCCCCTCTCTTCTCTGCTTTCTTTGGCAGTTGCAAGCTTTGCTAGTGACCTTCCTTCCTACAAAATAGTGGGCTATACTTTAAGATACACTGTAGTTCAGTTGCTTCCAAGAACTGAAGTATGTTCCAGAGTTAAAGTCATGTATATACTCAGACAGAAATGGGTATTCAGATAGAAATGGGTTTTCAGACCACATGTTCAGGAATTTGCTGAAGTTACAGTGTTTCCAGGAAAGAACATGGAGTGAGTTATCTTTATTCTATTAGTTTCTAAAGGGCATACTCAACAAAAAGTGCATTTTTAAGCAACATTGTATATTTCAGTGTTGTTTCTCTGATGTGAGGGATACAGCACTTTCTCCAGATAAAGAATTATTCTTTTTCCTCCACTAGTAAATGTTCCAGAAGTCAAATTTTGGTTTTCATCCTGGTTTTCTTAAACTGTAGCTTCTGTTCACCTAAGTAAGATATTTAACCAATACAAGCTTTGGTTAAGCCATTTCACCAAACATTCCTATGTGGATGGCATAGATTTTGACACAATACTCTCAAATATGTGAACTCTAACAATATGAGCAGGAAAGGAGAAGAAGATTCTGGCTTTAGAATGGAAATTAATAGAACACCCTTTATCCATGTCATCTCCTAAAATGCTATCTGTTAAAATCTTCAAGTGTAGGTATGATACGAATTTGTACTAGTCTTTTCCTAAAATATCACTCAATAAAATTCAGGGAGAACTAAACTGTGTATAGAAGTACACTGCTCAATACAGTAGCCACAAGCCATAGGTGGGATTTACTTTTTAATTACTTAAAGTCAGAGTTCAAATTTCTGCTCTTAGTGGCACAGACCATACTTCAATCAGCGTTCACACATGGCTCGTGGCTGCTGCACTGGACAGCTCAGGGGAGAGCACTTCCTTCTTCATAGTGAATTCTGTGGGACAAGGCTGCTCTATTTAAGAGAAGCCACGCTATTCTAAGGGTCTCTGGGGGAGAAAATAGAGCTTTTCCAAGTTAGAGCCAGAAAATACATTTTGGGAGCAGAATGCTCATTTCATTGAACTCTGTTTATCCACTGTGGTTTCTTCCAGACCTCAGATTATTAGTTTGACACTAATTTAGGAGTTGAATCCGCTTTGGTTGCACTAAATCCAGCACCCACGTCATGCCAGACCTGGCCCATGGCGTAGAAGTGGACAGGAGGCTGACTTTGGAGCTGAGTGTGTGTGTTCTCCTGCCGGCACGGGTACATCTTCCCCACATCTCTGCCGTGGTGTTGGGCATCCCTGGCGTCACACTGCGGTGGTTTGTTTTCTTCAGTTAAAAGACAGACTTCATGGTTTCAGTAGGAGAGCATTTGGTAGGCCGGACAGTGAACAAGGTAAAATGAAAAAAGGTGGCAGGAGTTCTTGGTGCAATCAGGAAACTCCTGATCACTCACATTTTTAAATTCAGTCATCTGAATGGAGTCCATAATAGTTTTAGCTCTCAAGAACAGAGGGGTTGTGTTTTGTTTTTTTATTTTTATTTTTGCCTTTTTGGTAAGAAGTGTATTGCATGCCTTCCCATGACACGTACGGCTGCTGTTTAATCGGGGTCTCGAACTCCATTGTGTCTCCTGCAGTTGGTAAACCTCACAAATGTGGATATTGTGGCCGAAGCTATAAACAGCGAAGCTCTTTAGAGGAACACAAAGAGCGCTGCCACAACTACTTGCAAAGCATGGGCCTCCCAGGCACGCTGTACCCAGGTAAGCACCGAGGGCACAGGCTGCCTGCCGCGCTCCCCTGCCCACCGTGGGCACGGCCCAGGCCGCCACAGCTGGCATGCAGCGGCGCCTCTGGCCACTAAAGTCTCACGAGGACTGCCTCCTGCTCCCCAGCTTCCCCAGACTTTCTCTCACAGGGAGCACGTGCTCCTGAAACCCCCTCCCTCTCAAAATCTGGATCAGCTTCTAAGATCATAGCGACCCTCCAAAGTCTCAGGTTTTTACTTTTCTGTTTTTTTTTTTTTTTTTGGTTTTAGTTTTTTTTTTTTTTTTAAACCTAGGAGTATAGATTGCTTCTTTGTGCTTAGTCATCAAAATAAGATGTGAAATCTGGCTATAAAAATGATTTTTTTTTCATGAAGTGGATCAAATAAGAGTGTTCAGGCCATGTTTTCATTCATCGGTGTTGGCACCTGCCTGGGACATGGGGTAATTGAAAGACCCTGCCTGTCTGTGGTCCTGCGGCTGTCACAGGATTCAAGGGAAGCTTCTTTTTTCCCTCATGTGCTTTAATGCTTTGCTGTGTATCCGTTGCATCTCAAGATGTTTGGCTCTGATCTGAGACAAGCTGAACTGAAAGGTGTTAACAGAGAGAGTATGGAAAGGGCTGAATTTACTCAAGGGGCCAGCAGTATTGTCAAAAGCACCTTTCTGATTTTCTAAGACATGAAATTTATGGATAGATCAGCTCAAGTTCACCTCTTTCAAAACACTGCTCATTTAGCATGACTGCTGGAAAAATCCTCGTTGGATGGAGGTGTGCGTACATGTTAAGTCACTTCAGTTGTGTCTGACTCTCTGCGACCCTATGGACTGTAGCCCACCAGACTCCTCTGTCCATGGGATTCTCCAGGCAGCAATACTGACATGGGTTGCCATGCCCTCCTCCAGGGGATCTTCCCAACCCAGGGACTGAATCCTCGTCTCTTACATCTCCTGCATTGGCAGGCAAGCTCTTTACCACTAGCGCCAGATGGAGGAGTAGATGTTAAATGAATAGTTGAGATTTTATCAAGCCTCATTCAGCTTCCTGACTTTAATAAATGGCTCACAAAGAAAAATCCACCAGGAAACTCTCAGGTTATTAGTTTTAAATGTTAGCATTTATTTATTTTGTTATTGGGATTATATACATATAACATGAGGCTTACTATCCTGTTTTTAAGTAGGGTGGTGGTTTTAGTTGCTAAGTCATGTCCAATTCTTGCAACCCTATGGACTGTAGCCTGCTAGGCTCCTCTGTCCATGGGATTCTCCAGGCAAGAATACTGGAGTAGGCTGCCATTTCCTTCTCCAGGGGGTCTTCCTGACCCAGGGATCACACCCAAGCCTCCTGCATTGCTGGCAGGTTCTTTGCCGACTGAAAGGGAAGCCCCATTTTTAAATGTGCTCCAGTGCTATTAAGTGAACTCAGTAATGCTCAGATTACTAACGGCAGCTGAGGTCAGAGGAAAGCGTACTCAGTGTCAGAATAAAGTCCTAAAAATTGAGCAGTCTTGGCGTCAAGGAGTAGGATGCTGTGGTTCTAATTCCATGTCCCCCACTGATCTGGGGTCAATCTGGGTCCAACACTTGTTTTCACTGGGTCTTAATCTTCTCACTTGTAAAATGGGGAGATTGCATCAAGTTATCTTTTAGCTTCCTTCCAAGTCTAAGGTCTATTTCTAGAACATAAATGCACTGTAGCTTAGTGGGAGAGAGGAAAGTAGGTATTAATAATAATAATAATTTATCAACTTGTGGCCAAACCCTCAAGTAGGAGATTAAGGGATTAGAAGATGATTCTAGTCCTTTAAAATAAAATGTAAATACTTGATATTACGTTTTTCTGTTTAAAAAAATGGGTATTGGAAGTCAGTGCTTTTAATGAATGATTAAAATAAGTCACTCAACAAATATTTACTGAGGACATATTATATACCATGCCAAGTCCTACTGAAGATCAGTTCAGTTCAGTCACTCAGTCATCTCAGACTCTTTTCAGCTCCATGGACTGAAGCACACCAGGCTTCCCTGTCCTTCACCAACTCCCAGAGCTGGCTCAAACTCATGTCCATCAGGTCAGTGGTACCATCCAACCATCTCATCCTCTGTTGTCCCCTTCTCCTCCTGCCTTCAATCTTTCCCAGCATGAGGGTCTTTTCCAATGAGTCAATTCTTCACATCAGGTGGCCAAAGTATTGGAGCTTCAGCTTCAGCATCAGTCCTTCCAGTGAATATTCAGGACTGATTTCCTTTAGGATGGACTGGTTTGATCTTGTAGTCCAGGGGACTCTACTGAGATAGTAATCTGAATTCCCCTCCAAAACTGCACACATGGAATTGGGATGGCAAGATGATCCAGAGGCCCGGCACAGCTCACAGGTTGCCTCCACTGTTTTCACGACTAAGCAGACAAGCCCTAACGTCCAGTGGGCTTCGGGGAGCTTCTCCTTCACCGAGACCTGGATGCAAGCTTCTTTTCTGACTCTGTTTCCAAATGCCTCTTAGGCTTGTCTCTTAGGTGGGAGATAGGCAGTTCCTGCCTGACGGACCTCCTGGAAGGGCTCTGAGTGGAGATCTGCGTCATGCCCTCACCTGAGAGCACACATTAGGGACCCCCTGGAGCTGGAGTCTCCTGTGTCCATGTCAACACACCTCAACGTCAGAGATAGATGTATTACATAGTACCCTATGGTCAGAATTCATTTAGTCCTAAGATGCGAACTGATTCCCTTCAGGGGTCAGACGGTTTGGAATTCCACACAGTGGCTTTTAGTCCTGTTCTCAGGAGATGAGAAGGCTTCTCGTGTGAAGTTCATGCTGGGGGAGGATCCATAAAAGCCCTTTGAAGAAGGCCCTGCAAGGCTGCATCAAGGCGCAGGCAGGCAGTGGGTGAGGGCCTCACTGGGCTGGGGCCAGTTGACCTATACTTTCTGTGCATTTCTCATGTGCATTCCTCCCACACCTCCTAGAACCAGGCTTCACAAGCATGCACATGGGCCCTGAAATAGGCTTGAACCCCTCCAGTCCACCTTAGGTTGAGGCCATTCTTCGGGCTTAGGTAAAGACAAAGCCTAGTTTATGAGACACGGCCAAGATTTAATTTTTCTGAATATGATTTTATTTAGGAAGAAGCTTTCTGGTCATCTGCTATAATTTCCTAATGTCTTTATAGAAAACATAAGTTCCTCTTGAGCCTTTAGGCACATAGATTGTGTTAGAAGCTTAGAGAGGAATATATCAGTGGTCTGGGAGCTCTGGACTTGTGACCCCTCACTGTGGTGGCTCTGAGGGTCTCAGGGGGCCCCAGGGTCTGGCAGAAAGGAAACCCAGCTCAAGGTGCTGTAGGCACCCTGGGCAGGCCACAGAGTCCGCGTTTGCAGAAAAGGATGGGCACATCAGGAAGCACGCCAGCTTGATCAAGAAGACTACCAGTGCAATTGACGTCTATGGATTTTATTCATACCCCTCCTGTGAATCAGGATGTGGGCTATTATGTTTACGTACTTAACAAGAAACCCACATTTCCAAGGCTAAAAATCACAGTTACCAGTGGTAATAACTGATTTGAAATATATTTTTTCACCGTGGCATTGATTGTGAAGCAATGAAAACATAAAATTTAGAAACAGGGATTTTCCTGGCATCCAGTGGTTAAGACTCTGAACTACCAGTGAAGCAGGCACAGATTCGATCCCTGGTCAGGGGACTTAGATCCCATTAGGCTTCATGGAACCACAAAAAAAAAAAAAAAAGGAGAGCTAAAGAAAAAGATGCTTAGAAATGCTCAGAATTGCTTCTGGCCTCACAAGCTGTATTGGGGCCAGAAAACACAGGGGAACCACGGGGGAGAAAGGCCTGGATGCTGCACGTGTGTCTTCTGGGGGTCATGGGATGCTTTTAGCACAAAATTGGTGTCAAATTTTGTCAATCTGTCAATCTTGTTGGAATAATATAAAGTGTATCTGGAAAAATAAAAGAGAAATTGGCATTTTTTAAAAAGAAAAGTAATGTCCAATGTTATATTAAAACATTGCTGTCAGCTGGACCTCTTTGAAGAATAGACAGATAAATCAATAATAGAAATGGATAAACCTTCCAGAGACCCTGTGATCAATCAGCATGTCCTATCTAAGAAAGGAAGATACACAGAGTAGTGGGATTTCAATGAACTCTACAGAAGTGGTTTGGGAAGAATTGATTAACCATTAGGAAGAAAATCAGTTTAGATTTTTAGCTTCTTATATATTAGGAGAAATTGCAAGGAGATGAAAAATTTATATTTCCAAAAGTCCAACCATAAAAACTAGTACACAGAGAGGCCATGCAGAACATATAGCTGTATCTTCGACTATGGAAATAAAGGGACGACAGAGCAAAGCGAAGATCAGCTAGAAGTACTCCCTAGATCATCTCTCATCTCCACAATTTCTAGATTTCCTACAGTGCTTGTTCTTTGACTTTCCAGGTTGCTGTGTTCAGGGCCCAGGAATTCCCAAGTTCTTTCCCCCTCTCGCCAGGGTTGGCTGCAGCATTCTCATGACCATGTTTCTCCTACATCTCTGTTCAGTGTGACAGAGTCAGACCCTTAGATCATTTCTAGCTGAGAGTTCTTTCATTCTCAAGAGGGCTGTTGTCAGGAGTGACTGAATGAGTGTACTGGGGAGTATTTGAAACATTAAGAGGACTTGTCAATGGGACACAATTGTAAAATCACAGTCCAGCTTCTGGGGAGAGTGGTGGTGCTTGTTTCCCTGATCTTAGGGGATAAGGCAGGTGTCATCAGCTCTGATCCTCCTCTGGCTGGCAGGGTTTCTGGGAAGATTAGAAATAATCTCTGCAAAGATCCTGGCTCTTGTAGGCACTTAACACATGTCAGATTTAACGCTGGATGATGAGACCAAATCCTTTGATTATAAGCGTTTCTAAACTGGTCTCTCTAACTGTCTTTGACTTTAGTCATTAAAGAAGAAACTAATCACAGTGAAATGGCAGAAGATCTGTGCAAGATGGGATCAGAGCGCTCCCTCCTGCTTGACAGACTAGCAAGTAACGTCGCCAAACGTAAGAGCTCTATGCCTCAGAAATTTGTTGGTAAGAGTTAAACGTTTCCTGTCTCTTAAAAGAACAACCATGTGGGTGCTTTAGACGGTGATTAGTTGAGGGAAAAAGAAAGGAAACATATCTCTCTTTTTTTTTTTTCTTAAAGCAAAAATTAGCAAGCTTAACATTTCTCAAGTCTCTCGGAATGGTTTTCCGATAGGCTTCTTAAAACTACCAGATCTTCTCCCAGGGGCTGTTCTTAGACGTGGTTTTGCAAAGTCTGGGGCACCTGGTGAGATCTGCCTTGTGGCTATCAGGGATGGCTGATCAGTGAGCCCAGGGCAGAGGGCACACCGCCCAGACCCCCAGACCCAGCAGCCTTGCTGAGCCTCAGTGGCTCCTTTGTCCAAAGTTCATAATACTCCCCACGGGAGCTACTTCAAAGTCTAAAAGGGCAGAACTGCAGGGCAACTGGCCCATGAGCTGGACAGCAAGGAGGAGCCTCAGCCTCGATTGCCGTTTTCACTGCTTGGTATCTGTGCAGTGCTGCCAGGGTGGGGTAACCCTCTCCTCCAGTGTAGACGATGGGCACACCCACAGCCGGGTCATCCAGCCCCGACACTGGAAGTGTGACTAGGGTAACACCTGGGCAGGTGGGAGGGTAGAGAGGCACTGGGCTGGGTCTCAGCCTGAGGGTGTGAGCTCACAGCCAGGTATGAGCTATCACCTTGTGAAACCACTCTCCTCTGCAGCCCAAGCTCCATCCTTTACGTATCTCACAGGCTTTAATGGGCTTCTCTGGTAACTCAGACAGAAAAGAATCTGCCTACAATGCTGGATAACTGGGTTTGATCCCTGGGTTGGGAAGATCCCCTTGAGGAGGGCATGGCAACCCACTCCAGTACTCCTGCCTGGAAAATCCCATGGACAGAGGAGCCTGGTGGGCTGCAAGTCCACGGGGTCAGGAAGAGTCAGACACGACTGGGTGGCTAAGCACACACACACAGGGTTTTATGAACATAGAGTAACACCAGGAGGTGAGAACATTTAAAACCCTCAGTGTGATGAAGATGGCATTATGAAGATAATATGGAAAGAGGAGTGAAGGGGAAGGTCACATCCAGGGAACAGATCAGTAAAAGCTTGTGAAGTTGACAGTGACCTTGAGATAGGAAGCGGATTTCTACACATTTTTCACAGTTGAAGAATGGAGGAGGATTCTAGGCAGATCAGAACAAATACAGAGCAATGGTGATGCTGGATGGGGATTTGAGGGGTACATGTGGACAGGCTTGAGAAGCAGATTCCAGGATGAGTCACAGACCCTCAGGGAATGCCCTGAGTAGCAAAGCCCCAGTCAGCTCTGGTCACAGGTGAATGGCCTTCGAATGCCAAGGTGAGAAACGCAGCCTTAACCCAACAGGCAGAAGAGAGCACTGGCACGTCTGTAACTGGAGTCACTCTTGGAAAATAGAGACCTCTGGCGCCAAAAAGTGATCGGAAATGGGAGAACGTGGGGCCTTGGTGGCCTGGAAAGAGGAAGATATGGGGCAGAGGCTGGTGAAAGAGGAAGGTGGGGGCCACACGGGTGGTAGAAACTGCAAGTCATGGGGACTCGGGGACACATGTGCCACTGACAGGTTCTGGGAATTGACAGTCTGGGTTTGGCCTGTCCATTTTGAAGGACTTTCTGAATGATGCTCATGGAAACCTAGAGAATGTGTGTTAGGAGAGAGGACGGCCCTAGAATGGGGTCAGTAGTCAGGCCTGGGGTGGGTGTTGACCTGCAGGAGGGGACAGGACCCAAGGGGAGGCCAGGTTCTTGGGTTCCAGCCTCTCTCCAACACTGAAGAAAAGGCTCCATTTTGAGCACATTTTAAGTAGAGGTTTTTCGTAGGCCTGGAGTTGGGAGGGGTGATGGGAGGAAAGAATCAATTAAAAACACTTTTCAAAGCACCGGCTGCAGACAAGAGTGTGGGGAGTCACCCACAGGAGTGTGAGCCTTTAGACTGTGAGAAATGGGGAGGCCGCTCACTTCCTGCACAGAAAGGGGGTGAGGTGACTCAGAGCACTGACTTCTAGGGGTGGGATTTCAAGCAGCACCAAGTGGGAGTGAGAACAGGGCCCCTCACCCCCTCCCAGGAGGCCATGTGTGGTGGAAGGGGGATGGGGGCTCCTGTAACCAGGGGAGATGGAGCAGCAAGTGTGTCTGAGGATGGTTGGACCATCAAGGGCCCTGAAGAGCTGGGTAGCACTTCCCTTTTCAGATCAGAAAATTGGAGGATGCCCCAAAAAAAAGTCACTCAGGCATGTCCGACTCTTTGCAACCCCAGTGACTGCATTGTCCATGGAATTCTCCAGGCCAGAATACTGGAGTGGGTAGCCTTTCCCTTCTCCAGGAGATCTTCCTAACCCAGGGATCAAACCCAGTTATCCAGCATTGGAGGCGGATTCTTTACCAGCTGAACCACAGGATGGCAAGGGCTTTGTGAATGGGTGTTTCAACCCCTGTGGCTGATGGAGACTTCAGACCAAATTACCATTGGCGAAACTCTGCTGTAGCTACCTCCAGTGAGAGCACAGTTTAGGTGTTGTATTGAGATTTAGATAGTTTTTGTTTGAAAAAAAAAAAATATATATATATATATATATATAGAAAGAATTAAAAAAACCCTTCTCTCTGATCAAACAAAACTAAGGTTAAAAGAAGTCCCTGGGGAGAGGTGGACCACACAGGAGAAGTGGGATGGGGGACCGAGGTGGAGGATGCCAGAGTGGAGTTTGGAAAGGGGCTCAGAACCAGCAGTGTACTCTGGTAAATGTTTTCCCAAGAGTTTCCCAAGAGTTTACTTCTAAAATAATGCCTCTTGCCCTCACACCAACTTGATGGGGTTTTCATCAACCCCTCCTCCCTTGGTTTCTCCATGCCAAAAATCAGAAAGGAAATGGACCTCTCTTTACCTGTAGAAGCTGATTTTATCTTCTTATATAATTTCAGAGTGTGCAGGAACCCAGCTGTTACTGTACAAGCTGGCCAAGTAGTGGTGGGGTTGAAAGAGCTCCAAGTTTCGTTCAAGAGAGGCTCAGACCCTGCCCTCTTACTATCATGCTTGGCCACTGAGCCGTGTCCAGCTCTTTGCAACCCCATGGACTGTAGTCTGCCAGGCTCCTCTGTCCAAGGGCTTCTCCAGGCAAGAATCCTGGAGGGAATTGCTGTTTCCTTCTCTAGGGGATTTTCCCAACCCAGGGATAAAACCCGCATTTCCTGTGCCTCCTGTATTGCAGGCAGATTTTTCCCCATTGAGCCATTGGGGAAGACCCTTAGTACTCTTTCTATTTATTTTGAACGATCTCTTAATTGATTGGACTTTGCATCCACGCAGCTGTTTTCAAGAAGCTTCTGCAGGTGTTGTTTCCATATACATTTCTGTGTTTGAGGAGGTCTGCCTGCTGCCTTTCTTCTTGAAGAACACTACACTGTGACGAGTGAGGTTGATCACTGTCTTTGTTACCCCACTCTAGAACTTTCTAGATTTTGCCATCATGACTGAAGGAAAGAGTCCCATTTTCTGAGTACCTGAAGAGTTTTTTCTTTAACCTAAAGTTGAATACAACTAGGTTGTGTCTTGGTGTTTTGCATTCTGAATAAAAATTTCCAGACATTTTATCTGGGGATTCCCTTCTTTTCTCTTTTATTTCTTGGAAATTCTCTTTTTATGAATATGTATTTTGTTCCATTTGTTATGATCTCTGTTCAGAGATACCAGTCATCCTTTTATTGGAGAGTTTGTCTTCCATATCTGTTAGCATTTCTCTAAGTTGATTTTTTTTTTTTTTTTTTTTGCCCTTTTCACGTTTATTCACTGTTACTGTCTTGAGTTTTTCCTCTAGATCAGTGATTCCATTTTCAGGAGTTTATGTTCTATTGCTTGCTCTTCCTAACCCCTGTATTTCTGTAAATAACTCTGCTTGGCCTTATTTTGTTTCCTGAGATCTAAAATCTCCTTTTTCATTTTATTGTGTTGTTCTAGCCTGTCATGTTTCAGTATCTTTTTAATTGAATTCATGTCACAAAGCAGTTATGAGACATTCTTCTCTTCCTTGAATTAGGCTTTTTCAAGGCTTATTGTTCTATGTTTTACTTACTTTCTTCCCTTGTCTTGCTAGAAAATATATTCACAGTAACTATGACCTTTTCTTTTCATCTTGCTTATCTGACTTGGGCTGATAGAGCTTAACTGATGTTTGCTGTTTTTCCCATTGTACCTGAGATGTGGTTTTTTGTTTGTCTGTTTCTGAGCGAGCTTAGCTTTTCTCAGTGCTGAAGGAATGCCAGGGGTGAGGTTGGAGGAGTTCCAGGAAGGCAAAGTGCAGTCTTTGTTAAAAGACTTCCTCTCTGCCCTTTCTCCCTCATTCTGAGATTTGGTTAAATGCCCTAAACCAGTTATCACTGTACCTGGTTGGGAAGTATTTCTAGCTGCCAGAGGATGCTCTGACCCTTGAGGTGTTTCCTCCCAGTGCACAGCACTGAGGACTTAACTCACATCTCTCACCTAGTGAATCAACCTCAGTGCTCACCTATCCAGTGTCACCTGGTCTCATTAGGAGAGGTTTCAACTGCTTTTTGATCAGAAGTGAAAAAAGACAGCTATTTGAATTGATTCTGTATGGATATGATGATGTTAGGGAAACTGCTGAGGATTTTGTTGCTTCATACTTAAGGTTTTATAAGTAAAATCAGCTGTCAAGCTTAGCCACGTATCTCATGCCAGAATTTTCTTTCCTTGATTTTTATAAATATGTATTTCCTTAGACTATGTACCTTTCTTTAGTATTCTGCTCAAGCGAATGTTGTGGGATTTTCTCACTCTGTGGAATATTAAGGGAAGAGAAATTCTGTGGGTGGTTTTAATATGCCACGTGGGTCTTCCCCCTACATCCTTTTATTGTTGATACTCAGTTTTAAAGAACAGTTGCTCAGGAAAGCACAGAATGATGACTCTGGGAGAAACAGGATCATTAATGGGAAAGCACCATTTTGGGTGGAGCTATAAGCACTTTATGTGAATCAGAGTTGTCATGAAGCCCACTCCCTTCCCCACCCTGCCCGGCTTTAACGGGAGGGATAGACCAGGCAAAAGGGACTCGATTCTCCTCTGGGATTACTGTAACCAGACATTTATCACCGTGATACAAAAATAGGGGGAAAAATCACATGGCTTCTGTATTGCTGTTCAGTTACCTTAATGGGGAGAAACACCACCTCTGTGATTACTGCCACCCAACTTCCATAGAGATTCCAGTATATCCCGGCTCTGCAGAGGGTGTGGCTGGCCACGGACAAGTATCTGTGCGTCATGTAAGGGTCACGTGGTACCGTGGTCAGGGCATGTGCCACTCCTGACTACCAGCAGGCTGAGATGAGAGGGAGCCAGGCCACTGTGATACGCATGCCAACAAAGCAAGAAGCAGGACCTCAGGATGCTTTCTAGTCTGATGCGGCATACTTCTGGATAGCTATCAGTGGCCTCCGATTTGTTAAGGATTGTTAGTGAAACTCTGGAGCAGTTTTCCCTTCTGTTGCTGGGACTGGCTGCAGGCCATGATGTCAGGTGTCAGTGTGGGAGGTGTGGAGGTCTCCAGCATGATCAGTCTCGCCAGCCACTGTCAGCCATAACCTGGGCCCCTGGGCAGCCAGAGGCATCCTCACTTCTGCCTTCCGCCAGTAGGGCTGCCCAGGTGGTGTGAGTGGTAAAGAGCCCAGCTGGCAGTGCAGGAGACATAAGAGAGTCAACCCCTGGTTTGTGAAGATCCCCTAGAGGAGGGCTCGGCAACCCACTCCAGTATTCTTGCCTGGAGAATCCCATGGACAGAGGAGCCTGGCAGGCTCTGAGGCCATAAGGTTGCACAGAGTCGGACTCGACTGAAGCAACTTAGCACGCAGGAACAAACGTGATGGAGAAGGGCCCTTCTTCCTTCAAAGCCTTCCAGCTTCCTTTGACATAGTCTTCCCTGGGTCACCTAGCTCTCTCTCCCCTTAGTTTCTTCTTGCTGCTCCCTGTGTGGGGCACATATCACAGTCTGCAGCTGGTGCTTAGCAGCTGAAGGATGAACTACTCCATAGTTGACAGACTTATTAATAATCCTTAAAAAAAATCTGTGACATTAACCATCCAGAAATATGCCTCATCATACTAGAAAGCAGAATTAAGTCCCCATAGCAAACCTTCCTTTTCCTTCACAGAACTTCGCAGACAGGGGTGCGCCCTATATGACCCTGCACTAATATCTGTCTCCCCTATGGGCTGTGAAGGATGTTACTTGTTGGCCATTCTGTCCTTCTTGTCTGGTCCAGGGTGGACACTCGGTGGACACATGTTGAGAGAAGGAAAGAGAGGGAGGGTTGAAACGTAAACAGCTCAGACCTGCCTCTGAATGCCCCTCCGCCCATGACTTATTAACTAACCATCCCTGAAAGTAAAGTGGATCAATAGACCTTAGCAATGAGGCAGACAGTTCACTCATGAATTTGCTAATTAAGCCAAGGTTTCCTACTGAGCTTAGAATCTGTACATCAAGAAGGTGTTATCTTCAAGGATATTCATTTTATTTCTTTATGAAAACTTGTACTCAAAAGCTAATTACAAGAAGTCAAATCTTTTTTCAAATTTCCCTTTCAGGGGAAGCCATCTCGCTGCCTCCTACCAACCATGATATTAGATCTTAGGCTTCTTGAGGCCAAACTCGCTGACAAGTCATTGACAGTAATTTCTTGCAAATCATTCCTGCTCAGTAATTGTTTGAAGGAACAAACAACTGTCACCCCTGGAGCTTGCTCAGTCTTCTCTCAACTTTCTACCAACTTTCCACCAAATGACTGCCGCACAGGCTCCTTGCTGCTAAGAACTGAGAAGCAGGCATGGAATTAAGAGGCCAGGGAAGATGTGGAGGCTGGTACCTCTGATGGTGCTTTTCACTGTCACGCAAGTCAGAGCCAGCTTTTGTTGTTGACAAGACTGATATCATTTCACTATGAAGAATATAAAGTTTCTGTATTTTTGATTAAGCTTTATTCTAGAGTATTATAGTTATGAACTTAAAATATATGATCATATAATTGCTTGAATTAAATAAATTAGTGATGCTAACCAGTCATCATGAATTACTTAGAACTCTATATGAAAACATATCATTTCAATATTAATTTTAACTTAAATGTAAAAATCTTTAGAGCTTCCCAGGTGGCATTAGTGGTAAAGAACCCACCTGTCAATGCAGGAGACAAAAGAGAAATGGGTTCAATCCCTGGGTCAGGAAGATCCCCTGGAGAAGGGCACTGGCAACCCGCTCCAGTATTCTTGTCTGGAGAATCCCATGAACAGAGGAGGCTGGCAGTCTATAGTCCATAGGGTCGCAAAGACTCGGACACAACTGAAGTGATTAGCACGCTCAGCACACTCAAAATGTTTACTAACACCCAGAGTAAATACAAGTGTTGGTTTAGTGTTTGGCTATATGCTGCTTAAACTGGCACACCATCCTTGGTTCACCTGCTCGTTTACTGATTTGTGTAGACAAATTGGTTTAAATGCCACCCCCAGACAGGGCGCCATGCCAGGTACAGGGCAGGCAGAAACATGTGTTTTGCCCATTTTGCTGATGTTCACATGGGGTGTCTGCCTGAGATTGTTGCTCCCATGGATGTAACTGTCAAATGTTGCTGCCAGGCACAGAGGTAACCTGAGCCTCCCTGACTGTCGCCCGCTTCCCACAGGGGACAAGTGCCTGTCCGAACTGCCCTACGATGGCAGTGCCAGCTATGAGAAGGAGAACGAGATGATGCAGACGCATGTGATGGACCAGGCCATCAACAACGCCATCAGCTACCTGGGGGCCGAGTCCCTGCGCCCCCTGGTGCAGACACCCCCGGCAGCTCCGGCGTGGTCCCAGTGCTCAGCCCCATGTACCAGCTCCACAAGCCACACGCCGAGGGCCCCGCGCGCTCCAACCACTCAGCCCAGGATGGCGCCGTGGAGAACCTGCTGCTGCTCTCGAAGGCCAAGTCCGCGTCCTCGGAGCGCGAGGCGTCCCCGAGCAACAGCTGCCAAGACTCCACGGACACCGAGAGCAACACGGAGGAGCAGCGGGGCGGCCTCATCTACCTGACCAACCACATCAACCCCCCACGCGCGCAACGGCCTGTCCATCAAGGAGGAGCACGCGGCCTACGACGTGCTGCGCGCGGCCTCCGAGGGCGCCCGCGGACGCGCTGCGCGTGATCGGCACGAGCGGGGAGGCCCTCAAGGTGTACAGGTGCGAACACTGCCGCGTGCTCTTCCTGGACCACGTCATGTACACCATCCACATGGGCTGCCACGGCTTCCGAGACCCCTTCGAGTGCAACATGTGCGGCTACCACAGCCAGGACCGCTACGAGTTCTCGTCCCACATCACGCGCGGGAGCACCGCTTCCACATGAGCTAAAGCCGGACTGCGCCAGCCCGCAGGAAGAGCACCCGCGCCCTGCACGCGCCCCTGGCGGGCAGCCGGGGCTGGACTGGACCGCTGTGCTTTGTCCTCTAGGTGGTACTTCGTTTTGTTCTGAGTTGGTTGATTTGCTTTTGAGAACAGGACGTTTTTCTTGTTAGATGTGGGGTTCCATTTGGAGCCCCCAGAATGCTCTCTTACTAAACGATTCTGTAGACCGCAGGCTGAAATCCCCTCCCCTGTTCTTTCTAGAAATCACCGGCCTCCAAGTGATAGGTCATGCTCGGAGAGAACTGTATAGTAACCGGCGGAAGCCCGGGAAGGAATGAGCTGGTTCCGTGCTGAGCGCGGTTTCGCTCACCGGATGGGGTTTGCAGGGTCCCGGGAGCCGGGCGCACAGCCCCCTGCGCTGTGGCCGTGACCGTGACCCTGGGGTGAAATGCCCTCCTAGCAGGGCCGGAAACTGCGTGCATCCAGCACCGACAGGCCACAGACTCCAAAGGAAGAAATTATTCTAAGTCAAATTCTGCACACTGCTGGGAAAAGTGACTATTGGGCAGAGGGAGGGGAGGGCTTGCAGAGCCTTTTGGATTCATTCTCCCTTTCCAAACTTTAACTTGACGTTGCCCAGCCCAGAAGCCTCCAGAGGCCTGTTGTCCTCCCATGGAATGAACTCTTATTTCCGTGGGGCACCTGGGCCTACTGTTCTCTCCTCTCTCATCTCCTAAGGGCCCCCAGAGTCTATCACAACATTGTTAACACCAGCCCTGAAATTTAGACATTAATTCCTTTTGAAATGTTCAGATGATAAAATCCCTCAGAAACCACACCTTTATTCAAATTCCACATTCATGTCTGGTTCTGTACTCCTTCCTGCCCGGTTCCGCCTGTGGCCCAGAAGCCTACTTTCCTGCAGAAAGTCTGTCCTAAACGTCATGTAATGTTGTGTTTGTAGCTCCAAGCAGGGGTTTCTTATTGTGGGTATATTTCTTTCCCTGCCTTCTGTGTATAGTATTCTCATTTTAATATCCATTGAAGCATTCAGAATGACCATTTTCAGGTCAGGGAAATTTCGCAGGTGAAGTCCAGAGGCTGCTGCTTACACGCAGCACCTGTTGGTTTGACACCACACTTTCAAACCATCTGACATGCTTTCCCCCAAGGACAGAGCTGCACCCTTGTGTCCACCTAGGCAGGATGCACCTGTCTGACTGGAGGAGTGTCCAGGACCATCTCGTCATCAGAACTCAAGGTCCAGCTGGACAGAGGGAGGTGGCCCTGGAGGTGAAGACCACTCATGCACTCAAAAGCCCACAGAGATGTCCACGGTTCCAATCCCAACCTGGAAAGCAATAGGATAGGTTCATGCTATCATTGAGGACATTCATCTCAACCACCTGGCAGGAAGGGCATACGGGTGCAAATGTTTCCAGTATTTTTCATCACCAAAAATGTCCAAGGTGACCGTAAGGAAACAGCAAAAATTGTGCACAAGCTTCTCTGCATTTCAGCCAACTCCAGAGATCGTGGGCTCAGCACTCTTGACATTTGGGGCTGGATACTGGATTGCAGGGGATTTCCCCAGGCATCCTAGGCTGTTTAACAGCATGAGGTCAACCCCTGGGTTGGGAAGATCCCCTGGAGGAGGAAACGGCAACCCACTCCAGTATTCTTGCCATGGACGGAGGAGCCTGGTGGGCTGCAGTCCATGTGGTCATGAAGAGTTGGACACGACAGTGACTATCACTTCACTGGTCACTTACCCAATAAATGCCAGTAGGATCCCCCAGTTGACAACCAGAAATGTCCCTGGGGAGAAAAAGGTGTCCCTGGTGGAGAACCACTGCTCTAATTGAATTGTAAACCAGTCAAGGGTCTGGAAGCCTTCCAGAGATGAAAGCCCTGCAGTGAATGTCCCCAGTCAGCAGTCTCGAGCGTGACTCCTGTTCTTTGGATTCATTTTAATTCTCTCAATGAACTACCCCACCTTCAGTCTTCAGAAGCTTACCTTCCCAAGTGCACTTGAGTTTTGTGGAAAGGGTGGCAGCCTAGCATCCTTGAGTCATGGGATTCTTTGCTTACAGAACTGTGTGATGTTTTGAACCTGGAAATAGACAAAGTTGTAGTAACTTGGTCAGTGACACACTGAGGCACTGGGTGAGGGGGCAGAGGGCGACTCTGGGCTGTGGACAGCATTCGTTCAACGAGAAGTTATAAAGAAAGACCCACCTTATCCCCCTGGATGCATATTCAGGGTGAGAGACTGCTCATACGTCCAGTCTGCAGGCCCGTTTCACCTGCCGCATCTGTTCAATGGGGCCCATTGGCTGGACAGAGTGATCTTTTCCCCCTGTGGCTTCACATGGACCTCAACCCACCACTGTAAATAGTGGCTGAGGAGTTGTTTTCCCCAGGACTTTCCCCGCCCTCTCTCCTCCTTTTGTAGCCAATATAACCTTATTTACACACCTTTTGTTGTGGTTTTCTAATGTAACACCATTTTTCTCTACAACTATTGTATTTAAAGTAAGGTTTCATTAATGCCAACAAGTAATGAAATTATGCTTGAAAGGTGGCCATGTTCTGTACCCAAAGCTGTTGACGTTTTCCTTCGAGCTGGTAAAAGTAGCATTTTGCATGACCTTACCCCGTTTCACTCTGTGGTTTGTTCGGCTACTGATGATGTGAGTGTGTGTCCTGGGGCCCACTAGGCTTCATGCACTCGTGTTGTGTTGAAAATAAATATCAACCAAAGGAGGAGCACCAGGAGCAGGTGGGTTCCGTTGGTCATGAGAAGTCCCTGTTTGGCATTCTGGCCCATCCCGGTCACCCAGCTCCCCTCCACTCAGAACACCTGGACCCTACTCCTCACCCAGGTCTCCCTGCATCGCATATCTTAGAGCGTGGGCTTGTCCCTGTAGAAGAGACATTACAGAGAATCGCGTTACTATCACTTTGTCACCCAAGGGCATGTTCCAGCACCTAGCATTTCAGATGCCAGCATGATTCACTTCCAAGTCAGAATCAACCAAAAATGAGATCTCAGACTCTTCATCAAGAAAGACAGCTATCTCTCAATGCAATGTGAGTTCTTTTTTTTTCTTCTTTTTCTTCTACTTTTGTGCCTTTCCTTGTTTTGTTTCCAGTGGGACTTTCCTAGCATCATCTTCTTGCCAAAACAAAAGCGAGATGCCATGGACTTCTGTAGACCAATCGTGGAGTAAATCTATTTCTCTCGTGCACTTATGTTCCAGCAATAATGAAGGGGCAGAGCTACTCAGAATCCAGATCTCTCTCCTTCAGCTGAGTGTTTTTTGTTTTTTTTTACTTTAAAAGAAACCAAAATTAGACTTATTTAAGACATACAGACATCAGAAATTAAAGAAAAAAAAGCACATATGCTGTCGGTGCCATAGCATTCACTGTGAACAAGTGTAACCAGAAATGAATATGCAATCTTGTTTCCAATACTTTCTAATACACTTTTTTACAATGTTGTGTGTGGTGACTGTTCAGGGTTCAATTTATGTGTATCTATCTAATGCATCTTTAGATGTGCAGCTGCCATTCTGGCAGATACTTGTACAGGACTGTAAATGAGAAAATGCAGTTGTATTTCCAATCTGCCTCTATGATGATGTTAAATTATTTCTGTTTTGCTGTGAACAAGGGGCGTGCCCTTGGAGGAATAGAGTCTCCTTTTGTACATTTTCAAATGCTTACTATGTGGTGATAGAACTAATAAATGCAGCGAATACTCTGTCTGCCCCATGCTGTGAGGCCCACGCTGGTCTGGAGAGAATCGCCGTGCAGACCTGCCACCTGCTACAGACTCCTTCAGGTCGGAGGAGGAGGATGGGCTTGGGGGCGGGTACAAGACAAGGTGGGATCGTATGTGATTGCACACATTCGCTGCCGCTGCCAGTGCATCAGTTCACTTCGGCAGGTGAGCACCTCCTGTTCAAGCTGTGCTGGGCTTGGGGTACGTGCGGGTTGGAGGGTGAGTGGAGGTCGTGGGCAGTATGGCACATGTTTCCCAGCTCTTCTTAGAGCAGTGCTTGATGCCATGTGCAGCGATGGGCAGCCGGGGCGGGGAGCACAGAGGCGGGGGCTGACCGCAGTGGCCACCCTGGGGGCAGTCTCCCTGATGAGCTGCATGTTTAGGGCAGGGGGTCTCAACTCCGTCTGCCAAAGACTCGCACTGCTCGAGTGGTTAAAACCCTCTGGCCCTTTGGGAGAACCAGCCAGACACGGTGTGGGCTCAAATCTAGTAAATAAGATGAAGTGATCAAGTTTACAGGGTTCAACATTTGATCCAAATGGGGTGAAACTTGAATGAAATCCACAGACTGTTCAGTTTCACATCAAGCTCTGGCATCAGGGGCCTTTCTCAAGTGTCAGTGGTCGGGGCAGCATTCTTCAAAGAAGTTTTCACACCCTTAAGTTGCTGCACTGAATGACTGCGTGGTTTAGGCAGAGGTGATGACACAGCCATTGCCAGATGCACTGTTTCCTGGTTCCATCCTGTTCTTTCTCAGTGGTCACGGGTTCAAGAAATAAAGCGAGTCTGCATTAACTCAGAAATGACCTAGGCTCAACTTAAGGCAGAAAAGTGACTCCAAAGTGGTGGGGCGGGGGGGTCTGTTTGTGAGAGTGAGGAATGCGTGTGTGGGCACCTTACCAAGGCTAGTGAGTGTGTCTAGACGCGGCCTTCCCTGGTGACTCACATGGTAAAGAATCTGCCTGCAACACAGGAGACCCGGGTTCAGTCCCTGGGTTGGGAAGATCCCTTGGAGAAGGAAATGGCAACCCAGTCCAGTATTCTTTCCTGGAGAATTCCACAGACAGAGGAGCCTGGTGGGCTACAGTCCATGGGGTTGCAAACAGTCGGACACAACTGAACGACCAACACTCACCTAGAACGGATCTGAGGAGGGCAGTGGCCTGCCCTCATCTCTCAAGCTCATCGACTGAGTTTGGGAAGGAGTTGAGGGGCAATCCATCCTGGAACCCAGGACATGGTAATAAGTGAGGGTGAAGTTTCAAACCCTCACTTTAAGAGCATTCCATAGGATGATAGACTTCATTTCTTGATTTTCACTACCTTTTATATTATTGAAGTCATGCTAAGAATGATTATTCTCAGCATCTTTTTTGATGCTGTAAGCCATTAATCTTCTTCTGGTCCTCTTGCAAGCCCTCAGTGAGTCAGGGGTGCACCCACCCCAGGTGCCCAGCCTGGTGAGCCCCACTCTGGGACGTCGACCCTGGAGGGTGTTTCCTTCATGGTCATGAGCAGAGGTGATGGTGAGGAGCAGAACAGCTCACATTCACACCTGGGCGGGGTAGGAGTCAGGATCAGTCTGTCTGGTCAGCCCAGGACGACTGCAACTGCTTCTGGGTGGATGCACCAAGGTTCAAAGAGCCTGGTGGCCTGCAGAGAGGGCCTGGAAGATGCTGAGTGAAGGAAGCGGGGCATGGCTGCAGCTGTCAGACAGACACTGTACCCTGCACACCTGGAAGAGCCTGGCATGTTCTGGACAGCTCTCCCTCTGCTGTTCCCCCTGGGGCAGCTCTGGCAGTTTCCTGAGTGCAGTTTTTTATCCTCCCTGAAGACAGCTGCTCATCCAATTCTATTCCTGATGAGTGCTGTAAATTTACAAAACATGCTGTGTATTACATATTAGTGTGAAATCTGAGGAGCTAAACATCAGAATTGGGGGCTCAGGTGCCAATGATTTCTGATCCCGTTTCCAATTAATTGGTCATATTTTCTATCAAAATCAAACATCTTGGAGGTTTTGTGACTCCTTGGTGAAGTTCTGCATTTTCCCTAAAAGTACGTGCACTCTGAAGAAGAGGATTGCTCGGCTGTTGCCAAAAGTCTCCTTTTTTTCATATGGCCAGCCTCTCAACTTCAAATCCTGAACAGGGCTCGAAACAGACATCGAAGAGCTGGGCAATCAGTACAAGACTTGGAAGAAGAGCTCAGACCGCCAAGGCAGGGGTCTCCTGTTGCTCAGAAGCCCAGGCACCACTCTGAACCCTGCTGGTCTTTCTCTGCACCGGAATCCAGAGAGCAGCCCAGCACAGCTGCCAGGCAGAGCTGGAGGTCAGGGGCTGCCAGCACAGCCTGGATCTTCCCTGCCTTCCCCAAGAGCCTGGCCCTTGCTACCTCTGACGGTGGGGAGATGGAGCCGCTCGGCTCCTAGAATAGCACTTCTGCCTCATGGCCAGGCTCCCATCCTCCCTTGGCCTCTCCCAGCATTAACCCAAACTCCCAGATCCCAGCTCAAGACCGCCTCCAGATTCCCTCACCCACACCACCTTCCCCAGGCCCTGGGGCATCCAGAAATTCCCCATGACCCTGGTTCTCAAATGCAGCTCAGAATCACCTGGCTGGTTCTCAGAAATGGAATTTCCAGAGGGCCACTCCTGACCTTTCTGGAGCAGGACGGCTGGGTGGAGGCCACTTGCCTCCTATGGGGCCAGTTCCTCAAGTCCAGACAAGCTGACCCCACCCACCTGGCCCCCATCAAGGCAGACTCAGCCTTAACCTTCTCCTTCAGCCCAGCCACCTCCCCCTCTTTTTTGACAGAGGAAGAAACTTAATAATCGATTATTAATAAAGTGAATAATTATTCAAAATTAACAATGTCTCTCTCTTCCCCTCTTAAATTTAAAACAACTCATGCATGTGTGCTAAGTCACTTCAGCCAGGTCCGACTCTGTGATCTTATGGACTGCAGCCCTCCAGGCTCCTCTGTCCATGGGATTCTGCAGGCAAGAATACTGGAGTGGGTTTGCCGTGACAAGAGAGTCAGAGAGTGGGAAACCAAAATACCAGCTGTGCTACCTGTGAAACCTAGATTAGAGGAACCAGCTTCAGTGCCTGACCACGGTGGACTTGCTGACTCCAGGCAGACTTGCCCAGCCGGACGCAGGGAGGATTTAAACTCAGGCACCGCCTGAGGGGTCTGGAGCCTGCGCCCCGCAAGAAAGGGGGAGGGGGAGCAGAACCCTCATCCTGCAGGCAGCAGAGCCCAGGAAAGCAAGAGAAAGCAAGCTCAGTGCCTGCAGCTGGAGGAGTGTGAGGAGGAGAGAAGCAGGTGCAGGGGAGCCCCCGGAGGCAGAGAAGAGACTGGCGTGATGAGAAGCAGGCGAGAGAGGAGAGGAGCAGGCAGGAGGCCTGCAAGGGGGAAGGCATGACCTCCCAGCGGTGGGGCTGCGCAGGGCTCGACTCTCTCTCCCTGGGGGGTGGTCTCCAGGAGCAGGTTGTTTTGTTTTGTTTTGTGTTTTCCTGCCATACCTTCAGTGTCAAGAAGAGTTACCTGGCACATAGTAGGTGCTTGGTATGGTCTGAATGTGTCTCCCCCAGAAATCATATGTGGAAATCCTGCCTCCCAAAGGTGTTTGGAGGTGGACGTCTGGCAGGTGACCGAGTCACCAGGATGGAGTCCTCGTGGTGGGATTGCTACGTACTAAGTCACTTCAGTCGTGTCCGACTCTTCAAAACCCCACGGACTGTAACCTGCCAGACTCGTCTGTCCATGGGATTCTCCAGGCAAGAGGACTAGGGTGCGTTCCCACGCCTCCCCCAGGGCTTCGTCCCAGTCCGGGGATGGAACCCCCACCTCTTCCCACTAGCGCCACCTGCTGGGATCGGTGTCCTAATAAAGAGGCTTCAGGGAGCCCCCTCACCCCTGTCTCCTGTGAGGACGGTGAGAAATCCACCACCGGAGCGGGCCTCACCTGGCCCTGACGTCAAGACTTCCAGCTCCGGAACTGCGGGGAAATGAACGTCTGTTGTTCACAAGCCGCCCGCTGTCTGGCATTTTGTGACAGCAACCGACAGACTGAGATGCGGGGCCCGTAAACATGGGCGCGGGTAGCTGTCTCCTGGAGATGACTGGGGCCGCCGCATGCGGAGCGCGTGTGACCCCCAGGTCTCAGGTCCTGTGGGGGGCGGTCAGTGGGGCGGGGGGCAGCGCGGCCTGGGCACACGGACTGAGCGCGGCAGCTGGGGAGGCACTGGGTGACGAGAACGGGTCAGCTGTGAAGACGGGTCACAGTTTGAGAGTCAGGTGGTCAAGAGCGAGAAAGCAGGATGGACCCAGCGGGCGCCCGAGGGCGGACCGAGCTGGGAGGGCAGCAGAACTCTGTTCTCACGGAGACGAGGGCGATGGTCCCAGACAGGAGGAAACCCTCAGAGCCCAGCGCCCAGACCCCCTCCAAGAAGGAGAGGCCGAGAAGCAGGCCCAGTACAGCAGCTGAGACCAGGAGCCGGCTGTGAAGAAGCTGCCAGCTGAGCACCCGGACACAGGCCGTGACAGTTGGCCCGGGGAGGGAGATGCCGGAGGCAGGGATGGGCTGGGGACCCCTGAGGCTGATGCTGGCAGGAAGGAAATGGGGAACTTGGTGCAGCCTGGACCTCAGGCCTCAGCTGGGACCAGATGCTTCAAAACCTGCCAAGTTCTGGGCTGTATTTTCCTAAGGAGGAAGGTGAAAACCTCAGTGTGAAGTCCCCTCACTTTTTCCGCTTTTTGGCAAAGCCAAGGACAGGAACAAGGCATGATCCCTGTGTGATGTCTCCTCTGGGCCCCCACCCCCACCCTGCTCCCCCAGCACAGGCTGCCCGCGCCCCCTCCCTGGCAGTGGGGTGCTGCACTGGCCCAGCAGGTGGGCTGTGGCTACAGGGATGGCAGGACGGGAAGCAGATGTGGCCCCCGCAGTCCCCAGGCACAACTGGAGGCTGGCCGCTTGGGGAGGAGATTTGCATAATAAGGATAATTTGGTACCAAAGCTGTCCCTGAAGTGAACTGCCTGGATCTCGGTGCAGTTAACAAATTTCACTTCTTCTTTCCCATGTTTTGTCAGACCAACTAGATGTGACATTCAGTATGTGAATTGTCCAAAGATACTTTCTTTCTCCCTGCATGATTCCAGCCTCCCTCCCTCTGCTCTGCCTGATCCAGGGCCTCCCATGCCCACTCACAGGGTCTCTGGCCCCTGAAGGCAGCGCAGCAGAGCCTGCCCCACTCAAAGCCTTGCTCCCTCTCGGAGGGACCCCACAGTGGGACTCCAGGCCTCCAGGCACCTTGCCTCTGCTCCCCGCACCTGCCTCTGCATCCCCGTCAGCTTCCTCCCTCCTGCTTCCTGTGGGCAAGGGGCGGGCCGAAGCCCCACAGTGAGGAGGGCATGTGGTCTTGGCCTTCGGCTTGATTCCCCTTTCAGGGCCCTCCTCCCCCTGGGCACTACCCTTCACAAAACCCACGTGTCTCCCCTGCCCCCACCCAGATCCCACTCCTTTAAGCATCACGATTCTTTGAAGCTGCCTTTATACCATCCTGCGAGAAAACAATCATACGCGTTACTGTTCAAAAATAAAACAGGCGCAGTGTATTCTTGGGCGGCTCCCCCGGTGGCTCAGTGGTAAAGAAACCACCTGCACTGTAGGTTCGATCCCTGGGTTGGGAAGGTCCCCTGGAGGAGGGCATGGCAACCCACCCTCGTATTCTTACCTGGAGAATCCCATGGACGGAGGAGCCTGGCGGGCTACAGTCCATGGGGACAAAGAGTCAGAGTCGACTTGGTGGTGACTGAACAGCCGTGTGCCTGAGGGTCTGTGCCAACCCCAGGAGCCCTGGAGTCAGGGAGCCTAGTCTGGGATCCAAATCCACCCCCTTGCAGCTATCATCTGGTCTGATCAGGACCTGATTCTCCACATCGCTCCAGGCTCCTTCTAACCTTCGGCAGCCTGGCACAGGCTTCTGCACGTGATGAGCCCACAGGCCCTGGAATGCTCCCCAAGCCATGCCAGCTGCTGAGCTAGGCACTTAACAAGGCTGAACTTTTGTTCTTAACTGATCTTTGGAGCTGTCTCAAGGCCAGATCTCCAGGCTTCCGAGCTGTCTAAGTCTGTCTTGGGCCTCACATGGTGCTCCTGTTAAATGGCTGCCTCCTCCATTGGACTGTGAGGCAGAGGTCTTGCCTCGTCATCCCCAAACTGCCACTCCAAGCTTGGGGTCAGGCCCCAGAGGGCACATGGCATATCAGATGGACACTTGTCCCCTACTCCTTGGGGTCTGTGAAGTCTTATCCCACCAAGAAGATGGCCTGGACCCCCAAGCCCAGGGCTCTTCCCCCTGAATCTGCCTCCCATCTTTCCACATGCTTCAGGGCCAGCATCATCTCCCCAGAGAAAGACAGGAGACAATGGGACACAGGCCTCAGGCTCCCGAGGTCTCGGGAGGGCCCTCTCCTGTGGGTCCTGGCGGTCAGGCCCTGGCAGGCGGGCCGCATCCAGGGGGTAGGCTGGGCAGTCCTGGGGGACACAGCCGATGGGGAGGAGGAGGGTTGAGAGACTGGGTAGGCAGACTCCACTGGACACAGCTAGTCTAAGCCAGAGGCAGAGAGAGAGGAGACCGGAATCTGTTTACGAAACAATCAAAGCTAGAGAAAGCAGGACAAGTGGAAGACAGTGAAAACAAGCAAACAAAGGGGAGTGAGAAGAGAAAATAGTAATGAGTGTGGTGGCTTCCAGTCCAAGTGTATCAATCTTCATTTTAAACATCATTGGTCTAAATACACCACTTGAAACATAGACACTGTCAGAGTGGATCTACAGACAAGATCCAACTACACATCGTCCATGAAGAAATCACTTTAAATGTTAGACACGTAGGGCTTCCCTCGTAGCTCAGACTGTACAGAATCTGCCTGCAGTGCAGCAGACACAGGAAATGTCAGTTCCATCCGTGGGTCAGGAAGATCTCCTGGAGAAGGAAATGGCAACCCACTCCAGTATTCTTGCCTGGGGAATTCCATGGGCAGAGGAGCCTGGCGGGCTACAGTCCATGGAGCTGCAAAAGTTGGACACCACTCAGCGACCGAGCGCACGTAAGCCGAAGAGATGAAGAAGGACACCCTTTGCTAATAGCAGTCAGGAGAAAGCAGGAGTTGGTGTAAGTTTAGACACAGCAGCCTTCAGAGCCAGGGAGGTTGTCCAGGATAGAGGGACTTTGCCTGATGACAAAGGGGTCAGTTCTCCGGGAGAACATAGCGATTCTTAACATGCGTGTGCCTGACAGCAGAGCACCCAAACACGCCCTAGAGCCAAAGAAGAGACAGACGAGCCCACTCACCGCTGGACACGCCAGCCCCTTCCATCAGAGACAGAGCCCGCAGACAGAAAACCAGGAAGGACAGACGTGGGTGGAAAGGCAGAAGGAGGTGTTTGGGTGAAGAAAGTTGGCCCAGGGAAATTTGAGCCAGAGGGACAGTGAGCACCAGCCCACCAGAGGCCTGAACCTAGAAATACGTTTGGGGACGACCATGCCATTAACAGACTTTATGTTTCTGGGCTCCAGTCACTGCACATGGTGATGGCAGCCATGAAATTAAGACGCTTGCTCCTTGGAAGAAAGGCTATGACAAACCTAGAGGGCATCTTAAAAAGCAGAGACATCACTTTGCTGACAAAGGTTCATATAGTCAAAGCTGTGGTTTTTCAGTAGTCATGTACAGATGTGAGAGTTGGACTGTAAAGAAGGCTGAGCATCAAAGAATTGATGCTTTTGAACTGTGGTGCTGGAGAAGACTCCTGAGAGTCCCTTGGAAGCAAAGAGATCAAACCAGTAAATCCTAAAAGGAGATCAATCCTGAATATTCACTGGAAGGACTGATGCTGAGGCTGAAGCTCCAGTTCTTTGGCCATCTGATGGTAAGAGCCAGCTCACTGGAAAAGGCCCTGATGCTGGAAAGATTGAGGGCAGGAAGAGAAGAGGGTGACAGAGGATGAGATGCTTGGACACCATCACCGATTCAATGGACATGAGTTTGACCAAACTCCGGGACGTGTGAAGGACAGGGAAGCCCGTCATGCTGCAGTCCATGGGGTCACAAAGAGTCAGACACAGTTGAACAACAATGCCATTGATTTTAGCCAGAGGGTCCCAGGAGGGCTTTGGGGGGATCTGCAGATTCTGTGGTCCTGAGGGCCAGCCACCGGGGGGTCCAGCAAGAAGAGCGGCATCCACACTGAGCTGGAGAACGGCCTTCTCAGCATCAAGGCTAAGCAAGGGCCTGGGGGAGAAGCAGGAAATGAGACCCTATCCTGGTCCTGGAACACCCGGCCGTCAAGGGACAGCCGGGCTTTTAGAGGAAGGGTGGGGATGGGAGTGAACAGCCGCTTCAGGTAGTGAAACCAGCGACCGGGACACAGAATGACTTCTTCAAGGTCACAGGGAGTCACCCTGAGCCACACTTCCTAACGCTCGCCCATTACATGCAAGAGCCACAGTCACTGAATGAACACTTCTCTGGGTCAGACATGTGGAAAAAGCATAAGACTGCAGGGCCACGCAGACAGCAATACTGCAGCAAAGGCCATACCCTCGAGACAGTGTCAAAGACACTGAAATGGTCCCCCACTCTCACCTTGCACTCCCAGCTGGGGGAGTCATCCCACATTTATGGGGCCATGGGGCAGCTCGGACTCCCAGTGATCTGGACTGGAACTCGTGTGCAACAGAATTTGTTCATCAGAAAGGAAAGCAGTGGCAGTGTCCTCCCTGAGGATTACTTGGTCACTTCAACACGCTCTGGGTGCACACCTAGCCCATGCTGTGCCTCGCAGCGGCAAAGAACAATTCTGCTTGTTGCCTGTTTGCTTCGAGAAACAGGGTGTCCATTCCCACACCTGCAGCATGGAAATTCCAAGACAGAGCATTTGTTTTCATCTGCAAATAGGACTTCTGCTAAGAGCGATGCTGATCCACACAAAGACCACTAGCCACAACATTCAGAAAACTAAGATCATGGCATCTGGTTCCATCAGCTCATGGGAAATAGATGGGGAAACAGTGGTAACAGTGGCAGACTTTATTTTGGGAGGGCTCCAAAATCACTGCAGATGGTGATTGCAGCCATGAAATTAAAAGATGCTTACTCCTTGGAAGGAAAGTTATGACTAACCTAGATAGCATATTGAAAAGCAGAGACATTACTTTGCCAACAAAGGTCCATCTAATCAAGGCTATGGTTTTTCCAGTGGTGTTGTATGGATGAGAGAGTTGGGCTGTGAAGAAAGCCGAGCGCCAAAGAATTGATGCATTTGAACTGTGGTGTTGGAGAAAACTCTTGAGAGTCCCTTGGACTGCAAGGACATCCAACCAGTCCATCCTAAAGGAGATCAGTCCTGAGTGTTCATTGGAAGGACTGATGCTGAAGCTGAAACCTCAATACTTTGGCCACCTGATGTGAAGAGCTGACTCATTTGAAAAGACTCTGATGCTGGGAAAGATTGAGGGCAGGAGGAGAAGGGGATGACAGAGGATAAGATGGTTGGATGGCATCACCAACTCAATGGACATGGCTTTGGGTAAACTCCAGGAGGTGGTGATGGACGGGGAGGCCTGGCATGCTGCAGTCCATGGGGTTGCAAAGAGTCGGACACGACTGAGCGACTGAACTGAATTGAACTGAACAGCAAGTGATCTAAACTTAAAGTCATCAAAACTAAATAAATGAGAAAATTCAGCCTGCCCAGTTCAGCAGCCTCATCCTCCATGAGCCGCGTGGGGCTGCGGCTGCCACACTGGACAGAGCAGATAGGAAAGCTTTGCCTGTGCATCGTGGGGCAGCTCTGCTGAGCTGGAGCAGGGCAGCACTGTTGCCAGGATCTCAGCTCTCTCTGCACCAATGCCAAACAGAAATATAGGGACGGAGTCATGGAGGAGAAAAATAGAGGGCCTTCATTACTTTGCCAGGCAAAGGGGGAACACAACAGGCCTGTGCCTCAAGAACTGTGACCCCCCTCCCCGGTGAGCAGGGGAAGGTTACATAGTCAGGCCAGATTATGTGACAGGATCAAGGTAGTAACTGTCTCGTAGTCTTTTTTATTCTGCAGTTTCAAAATGGTGGGGTTGCTGAGAAGCTGGAGGTGTGCGCAGGGCCCTCGGGGTGCCTCTTCTGCTGCGGCTGCACCTCTTTCTCAGGTGGTTTCGTGGCTACTTCTCCTTTGCGGAGCTGCCGTCCCTGCCCTTTGGAACTCAGAGAAGGTCGTGGGGCCAGAGTTCTGCCTGCAAGGGATGGGGGACAAAACGACCTCCCTGCCCTGGAGTCCCGCAGGGCCACTGTCAGCATCAATACCCCACAAACTCCCTCCTCCCCCCTCCGAAAACAACCGTGGGTTCCCAGCTTGTTCCTGAGGAAGCCTGCCTGGGGTACTGAATCCTGGAGGCTGCCTTCGATATTCAAATTACGGAGCGACTTTCACTTCCACTTGGGGACCGAGGCTCCCACTCTGCCAGCAGGGAGATAGCATTTGCCCGAGGCCATGCACCTTCAATAAAGCAGGTTCACTGGCCCTTCAAGGTGTCTCTGGGGTGGGACTGCTCTTCCCTGAGGCTCCCCTCACCTCCCAGACTTGCACCCAACTTCTCCTGGGTCTGTGCCCCAGGCCCGCTGCTCCCTTGACCGCCAGTCCCCTCCAGGCAGCAGTGACCTGTAGGAACTGCTGAGAAGCCTCGGAGGGTGGGATTTCCAGCAAATAGGGAAGGAGTCGGACGCCCTGCTGGTAGATTCTTGCAGGATCACTCTCCTCCCAGGAGAAAAAGAGGAAAAAAAGGCAAATCACTTTCCTCTTGCTTCTGCTTCTCCCCAATAAACTGCTTGCCTCACTTCCTTTTGCAGTTAGAGAAATGTTCCTTGTGAAAGTGATTTCCACACATCCACACGCCATGCGGCCCCAGCCTCCAGGAGGGATTTGCGTGGTGCTTTGCTCCCTGGCTCCCTGGACTTTGGCTAGAGTTCTTGCATCTCTGTCAGAAAACAGGCGCTGACTTGAAGCATCTGGTCTTCCATCAGTGGCGAGTGCCCATCTCCAGGGATGAGACAGGGTGCAGCTCTAGAAGGTTCCACCTGAGAATCAGGGTCCTTCAAGCATGGCCTGTGACCACGTCAGCCAGCAACAGCCTCCCAAGGGGTCCAGGCCTCTCTGGGGCCCTGCTGCACATGGACAAAGTCAAGGGCTCTGTGTGTGCTGGGGGGCTGAAGGAGACCCCTTAATTAGCAACTCACTCTGACTGCCTCCTCTGTTACAACAGAGATTGAAAGTGCTTGTTCTGAGAGCAGAAGGAAGGATTCAGGAAGATGTTCTATGTCAAGGGTTGTTCAGTCCCTCGGTCGTGTCCGACTCTGTGACTCCATGGACTGAAGCACACCAGGCTTCTCCATCCTTCACTATCTCCTGGAGTTTGCTCAAACTCATGTTCACTGAGTTGGCGATGCCACCCAACCATCTCATACTTTGTCATCCCCTTCTCCTGCGGCCCTCAATCTTTCCCAGCATCAGGGTCTTCTCCAATGAGTTAGCTATTCGCATTAGCTGGTCAAGGTATTGAAGTTCAGCTTCAGCATCAGTCCTTTCAGTGAATAATATGTCAAGGGAACAGGTGCAGAATGCCCTCCCAGGGAATCATTCCACGTGTGTTGCGTGTCTGTGCTGATGACTTGAAATCAGAAAACACAGAGGCTTGGAAGGACCAGCCTGCTGCCGTGAACGTCCACCAGTGCACGTCTGGTTGGTCCTGGAAAGGACAGGTTGCTTAGAGGGAATTTAAGGCCCTTCCTAGGTCAGGAACATCCCCTGTAGAAGGACAGGCTGCCCACTCCAGTATCCTTGGGCTTCCCTTGTATCCTCCACCTGGTAAAGAATTCGCCTGCAATGTGGGAGACCTGAGTTTGATCCCTGAGTTGGGAAGATCCCCTGGAGAAGGGGGAAAGGCTACCCATTCCAGTATTCTGGTCTAGAAAATTCCATGGGTGTCCATGAGGTCGCAAAGAGTCCCACACGACTGAGTGACTTTCACTTTCACTTTCCCGTGTACACAGGAGTGAGTGTCAGTAAAGCAAATCAGCTGGACATCTCCCAGCAACACCATAGGCCAAAGCATTTTTAAAAGCTGCTTCATTAAGCATAATCAGTTCAGTTCAGTTCAGTCGCTCAGTCGTGTCTGACTCTTTGTGATCCCATGAATCATAGCACACCAGGACTCCCTGTCCATCACTATCTCTTGGAGTTCATTCAGACTCACGTCCATCGAGTCCATGATGTCTTCTAGCCATCTCATCCTCCGTTGTCCCCTTCTCCTCCTGCCTCCAATCCCTCCCAGCATCAGAGTTTTTCCAGTGAGTCAACTCTTCTCATGAGGTGGCCACAGTACTGGAGTTTCAGCTTTAGCATCATTCCTTCCAAAGAATTCCCAGGGCTGATCTCCTTCAGAATGGACTGGTTGGATCTCCTTGCAGTCCAAGGGACTCCCAAGAGTCTTCTCCAACACCACAGTTCAAAAGCATCAATTCTTCGGTGCTCAGCCTTCTTCACAGTCCAACTCTCACATCCACACAACACCACAGGAAAAACCATAGCCCTGACTAGACGGACCTCAGTGGGCAAAGTAATGTCTCTGCTTTTGAATATGCTATCTAGGTTGGTCATAACTTTTCTTCCAAGGAGTAAGCGTCTTTTAATTTCATGGCTGCAGTCACCATCTGCAGTGATTTTGGAGCCCAAAAAAATAAAGTCTGACACTGTTTCCACTGTTTCCCCATCTATTTCCCATGAAGTAATGGGACTAGATGCCATGATCTTTGTTTTCTGAATGTTGAGCTTTAAGCCAACTCTTTCGCTCTCCTCTTTCACTTTCATCGAGAGGCTTTTAGCTCCTCTTCACTTTCTGCCATAACGGTAGTGTCATCTGCATATCTATTTTAATTTAAATACTAAAGTGAAGAAACTAAAAGTTTGAGCTTTGTGGCAAATTAGCTAAATATTCTCTAACATCTAAATTGGAATTTTAAGGTAAAATGGTATAAAAATTCAAAGGCCTGAGAAAGGCAAATATCTTATGATATCATCACTTACGTGTGGTATCTTAAAAAATGACAAGAACTTGTTTACAAAACAGAAACAGACTCACAGACTTAGAAAATAAACTTACAGTTACCAAAGGGGGAGGAGAGGGAGCACAGGGTAAATTAAGAGACTGAGACTGACATATACACACTGCTATATGAAAATTAGGTAACTGTTAACAACCTGCTGTGTATTGCGGGGCAGTACACTATAATGTCCTATATGGAAAAAGAACCCGAAAAAAAATGGATATATGTATATGTATAATTGATTCACTTTGCTGTACAGCAAAAACTAACATGACATTGTAAAACAACCATACTCCAATAAAAATTTGAAAATAAACAGCTCACTAAATGAAATTAAAAAAAAAAAAGTTTAAAAGGCCAAACAAAGTCACCTCCAGGGAACTGCTGAAGCCCCAGGCAAAGCAAGGCATGCGCCCCCTAGTGGTGAAGGCAGAGAGTGCAGCTGCCCACCCCTTGCTTCCAGGACGAGGTCTCACAGCGCCTACTTGGGAAGAGCGTTTCTGCACCCCCAGCCCAGCGCCCCACTGACACAGGATGAAATGGAGCCCTGCGGCAGTGAAAACTGACCCGCTCTCTTGGCAAGTCAAGGCTGGAGACAGGCTTGCCACCAGGTGAATGTGTTCTCACACACGAACTTATAGCTTGATGTTCAATAGGTGGCGCTAGTGGGAAAGAGTCTGTCCGCCGATTGCAGGAGACACAGGGGATGCGGGTTCAGTCCCTGGGTAGGGAAGATCTCCTGCAGAAGGAAACGGCAGCCCCGCTCCAGAGTTCTTGCTGGGAGGATCCCATGGACAGAGGAGCCTGATGGGCTGCAGTCCATGGGATTACAGAGACAGACATGCCTGAGGGATTGAGCATGAACACACCTAAACTTTTGTTATTCAGCTCTTACACCCCCTGAAGTCAATTCTGGCAAAAATTCGGTTAATAAGCATAGGGACCTCCCCCACCCAGAGAAGGGTCCTCACTCTGGCCCAGAACTCTTCTAACCTTGCTGGACACTCCTATTCAACCTCTTCCTAGGATCCCAGCTTGACCTCTGTGGACCTTCACCCTGGTCTGAGCAAGGAGTCTCAAGAGCTCACCTTCTTAGAACGTGATCCCTCACCATGGACCTCCAGGTCCCTGCAGCTGAGATCTCTGGTGTCTGTAGGGGAGGAAACTTGGCCTCTACTCATGTAAGTTCAGTGGGTAAACTTGTCAAATAAGGTAATAGGTCAAAGGGAGAAAAGGCACACAGTTTTATTTGGTGTTGAATGTTTTACATGGCATGGGGGACTTCACGGATAGGGAGAGAAACTGCCTCCTGTCCCCCATTGCTGAACCTCCAGCAAGGCTTGGAAGCTGTTGAGCCATCTGAACAAAGAAAGATCAATTTAAAGAGGAGGATCCTTTTCTAAAGAGAGGCCTTTCTAAAGAGAGGCCCTTGGAAAGGGCCAGGGTGTCTAGGACTGGCAGTTTGTGAGAAGGCAGTTCGGGGAAACACAAGGGCTAGCTAGTGAGGCTGTTGTGGGCATGCAGTATTGTGATTTACAAGAAGCACACAGATACATTTGGTCATTCACCTGGTCATTCATGTGTGATTGGTCTTCACGCACCGTTCCTATCCCAGAGCTCCCGAAAGCCCCTCTGCTGTCCTGAGTGATAACAGCACTGGGATCAGTGCCTGAAAACCCCTCAGGGAAGGAGCCTTAGGGGTTCCATCCAAGGATGCGGATGGTTATCAGGAGAATCAGCTGTGTGGTTCCACAGTAGGAATTTTCAGTTCCACCCTCCCACCCCACCCCACCCCCAATTTCCCAGGAGGGTAGAGGGCCTGGAGGTTGGATCTATCACAATAACCAGTGATTGAACCAGTCCTGCCTGTGCTGAAAAGTGCAGACTCCCATGGAGATGCTACAGGGCTGGGCTTTTCTCAGGGTACAAAGGTACCGAAAAGCAATGAGAGGCTGCTGAGTGTCAAGCACCCTGAGTCTGTATCTGCAGCTGGGAAGCCAAGGCTGGCTGAGAACTGAAATCAGTAAGGTTGTGAAGAATGTGGGAACTGCTCTAGAACTTCAGTATAAATGCTGACCTAGAGCAGCAAAGATGCTCCCTAGCTTCAGCCTGGCAGGACGTGGAGCTAGGAAGTGTTCCTTTCACAGAGTGCAGAAACCAGAGACCCCAAGATGGAGAACCTGGTGGGAACACCATCCACACCTGCTTTCCCCCAAGAAGCATCCTGGCTGTGAAGGTCGCAGGCGTTGGGGAGACCCAGGAGCAGGTTGGAGGCTGAGGACAGGCACGCCGAGTGCCACTGACCAGTGATGACCCGAGGCTGGGAGTCAGTAGAATCATCTGCCTATCAGCTTGTACCCTGTGATGTTCCATGGTTTAGGTAAGAAGTGGTTCAGTGTGGGCAACATGGTGCGACTCAGACAAGTGTTGGGCTTCCCAAGTCAATCCGTGGGTAAAGAATCCACCTGCAGTACAGGAGATGCTGGTTCGATCCTTGGGTCGGGAAGAAAGGACATGGCAACCCACTCCAGTGATCTTGCCTGGGAAATCCCATGGACAGCGGAGCCTGGCTGACTGTAGTCCATAGTGTCACAAAGAGTTGAACACAGCTGAAGCAACCGATCATACACACACAGCCTAGTGTAAGGCATGCACAGACTGGTTCCCATCAATCTTTGGAGTAATTTCTGTTAAACAAGAGAAAAATGGTGGCTCAGAGGTTAAAGCGTCTGCCTCCAAGGCGAGAGACCTGGGTTCGATCCCTGGGTCGGGAAGATCCCCTGGAGAAGGAAATGGCAACCCACTCTAGTATTCTTGCCTGGAGAATCCCATGAACTGAGGAGCCTGGTGGGTTGCAGTCCACGGGGTCACAAAGAGTCAGACACGACTGAGTGACTTTACTTACCCACATCCACATTAATGGAGAGACATTCCATGTAGGGTGAATACCTACTTATAACGTTGGACTTATAAAGTTCAAATAGACTTGTTCCCCTGTTTAAAAATTAGAGCAGCTGAGGTTGGTGATGAATTACAACTATGTGTCGCATTATCACAGGGGAAACTAGGAAAGCGTACAAACTCTGTACCAATTTTGCAACTTCTTATGAGTCTGAAATTTTTTAATAGAAAGTATTTTAAGTGTATAAAATAGGAGATACTTTAATCAGACCCCAAAAACATGAGTGAGCTGAGCAAGTTTCAAGTAAGGAGTGGGATCACTGAGTTTTTAAATAAATTTAGAAGTTATAGGAAAGATACCCTGAAATGTATGAAAGCAAATAAGTCTTTTTTTTTTTTTTACAAATTTTTAGTGATAAATACATATGGTTAGCAGCAAAATTGTGCATACTGTAATGCATTTGAATTTTGGGTCACAAACTCAGGTACGAAAGAAATGTCATTTTATAGGCTTTGTTAATTATCTACAGCCACATTCACCAGATCCCAACAGTCAGCAGCTTCAAACAGGAAACATTTATTCTCTATCAGTTGGTCAGGAATGCAGTGCGGCTTGGTGGGGTTTTCTGGTTTGAGGTGTCTGACAAGACTGAGATCAAGGGGTTTGTTTGGGCTGAGGTCTTGTCTGCAGGCTCAACTGGGAGATATTCACTCGGGTTCATGTATGTGATTGTCAGGATGCAGTTCCTCTCAGGATCTTGGGCAGAAAACCCCATCTCATTGCTGGCCACTGACTGGAGACCTCCGCTGTCCTTGGTGTGTGGGTCTTGCACAGGGCAGCTCACACGTGGCAGCTGCTACCCCAGAGTGAGCAAGTAAGGGCAAGGGAGAGTGAGTGAGCTGGAAGCCGGCCTTTTTGAACTAACCATGGAAGTGATTGACGTCCCATCACTTCTGACCTGTGAACAAATGACGTCAGGATCATGGAAACTGAATTGTGGTGCATCTGTCCACCTGCTGGCCCTAGTGATTTCATCCTGACACCTGTAAGATACACTCACTCCTTGAAAAGTCTCCTCAAAAGCCGCCCCACTCAGAGCCCAGACTCTCGCCGCTCGAGTCAAGTCCAGGTCCAGGAGTGGCCCCTGAGCTGTAGTTCTCTAAGCAAGTTCCTGGGGCGCAACTTCTCTTGATCCGTGAGCCCGCGAATGAAAGCGACAAGCTGTCTGCTCCGTCATGCCCTGCGTATTATGGCAGAACAGCAGCTACGCACACCCGTGCTTCATGGGAGAGGCACGCAGGCATCACTGGCCCTGTGCGAGTCTGAAATCCCGCCAGGCTGATGCTGCAAGCGGCTTCATTCTCAAGGCCTGAGTACAGGCTCCTGTGGCCATAGGCTCTGCCTTCTGAGACACCCTTCCTTTTTCTTGGAAGGTCCTGGCAGGTGAGTGGTTTCATCAGCCTGTTTATGGGAGCCTGCCACCTGCCTTCATTTTCATTCCTTGTCCCTGTTAGTCTAAGCTCGCAGTGTTTCTGCTAAAAGCAGTTTTTCTCAGACCCCATATGGGCCTTCTGTGCCTTTGGGTGGGTTTACCCCATCAGACAAGAGTTGTGCCCACAGATCACTCCTCCTCCTCCCTGATCCAGAGCGTCAACCAAGGACAGAGGCCCGCCGGCTGGGCAGGGAGGGTCTCTGGGGTCTCCCATGTGAGTAGTGTCCTGAACTTTCCATCCTTCTGAGTTCACACGCTCTGCTTTTCCTTGAGACACATTCTCCCTAACGGTGTACCCCTTAATTTGGGCATCTTTGCGACCAGGAGGGGCTGAGGATTTTCAGGATCATCTAGCGCTGGTTGTTTTGTCTGACAGTTCTTCTGCCGATATCAATACTCATCTCTCCTCCTGTGTTTCATAATGAGTAGGAGCCCGGCAACACCTTCCACACCTCACTGGAAGCCCCTTGCCTGGCCACATGGATGAGTTAGTACTTATAAGTGCTGCTTCCCCTGTGACAAAAGGAGACAGGAGCTAAGCCTTCTGCCCCTCCATACAGGGATGCCGTTCCTCTAGTCCACAATGACCCACTCCTCACCTCCATCAGCTCCTCAACAGCAGGGTCCAGTCTGTGTTTCTGAAGTGAAGTGGCGGGAAGTCTCTCAGTCATGTCTGACTCTTTGTGACCCCATGGACCATACAGTCCATGGAGTTCTCCAGGGCAGAATACTGGAGTGGATAGCCTTTTTCTCCTCCAGGGGATCTTCCCAACCCAGGGATTGAACTCAGGTCACCCACATTGCAGGCAGTTTCTTTAGCAGCTTAGCCACAAGGAAAACTCAAGAATGCTGGAGTGGGTAGCCTATCCCTTCTCCAGTGGATCTTCCCAACCCAGGAATCAAACCGGGTCTCCTTCATTGCAGATAGATTCTTTACCAACTGAGCTATCAGGGAAGCCCCCTATTATCCCATATTTCTAATAGCCATTGTTCAATGTAGTTTAGACTTTCTCTCTTAAGCTTCCCCAAATTCTCTCAGCCTCCCCATGACCTCCTTCCAAAGCTATCATGACATCTATGATCCAATTCCAGACACCAAAGTCTGTCTTACTTATCTATTGTTGCATAACAAGCTAGTACAAACTTGACTCAAGATGACATCATGTCTGTGGTACAGTCTAGATACAGGGCAGCTGGGTCCTCTGACCCAAAACACAAATGTAACCATTAGATCTCTGTAGTCTCTCACCTCTGTCTGAAAAGAGGCTTTCTGAACCAAAAGTTAATGTAGAAATCACAGAATACAGATGTGAAAATTTGACTAATAGAAAAATTCATTTCCAAATATAAGTTGAAAGTAATCTTTAAAAATTGTGTAAAATAATTTTAAAAACTAAGAAAGAAATAAAATTTCCTATATTAAAAAAAAATCCATTTTTAGGGCAGCTATTTTCTATTCCAGTCCAGCTTTCTTCTGAGATATTCCAGGCTGCAAATCACATTTCTTCCTTTCTTAAAACATACGTGTGCATTTATTATTTGTTTGGCTGCACCGGCTTGTGCAGTTGTGCCGTGTGGGTCCTTTCACTGTGGTGCACGGGCTTCTCTAATTGTGGCACGTGGGCTCTAGAGAGCCTGGGCTTGTTAGGTGCAGGTCACCGGCAAGGTGCTCCAAGGCATGTGGGATCTTGGTTCCCCCAACCAGGGACTGAACCTGTGTCCCTTGCATTGGAAGGCAGATTCTTCACCGCTGGACCACCGGGCAAGTCCCTCCAATCCCGTTTCTTACTTGTAGCCTGATACACTGGGCAGCATCACCACTAGCAATGGTCTCAAGAATCCTATCCAAAGGCTGCTATTACCATTTGAAAGTAGGACTTGGCATCACCCACTTACATACTTTCCTCTGTTGCTGAAAGCAAATCTTCTTAAACTAAGAACATCTAAATCTCATGTGGCCTCGTTGAACCACAGACACTTTGCTCAGTAGGTCTGGGGTGTGGGGTCCGGGGAATGCATGGCTATGATCCACAGAAACACGTCTCATTCTCCACTAACTCAGGGGCTGAAGGAAATAAATATGTCACAACAGTCTCCTTTCGTTATGAGCTAGGGGCTTGCTGTCCAACGCATGCAGAAGCCAGAAATGCGGCATCAGGTTTGGGGAGAGAAGAGAGCTTCTCTTCACTGTCAGCTGGCAAGAAGTCGAGGCTCAAATGCGTCTCCTTGGTCTGGGGTTCTATCAGACTTCCAGGAGTTAGGGGAGAAGGGCTGGTGTGCAGAGGTGCTGGGGCGGGGGTGAAGGTTTCAGTGGGCAGGCTGTGGAGGTGGCCAGTCACGGTAAGGTAAGTGAAGACCCGGCTTCAGCACCAGACCTCCTGGACAGCATTGATCCGTGTGTTCTTTGATCCACTCGGGGAGAGACTTTGGTTCCGGGCGTTATTTAAGGTCAAAGTTTTCTCTCTGTGCTTTCCTTGGCTGCATGACTTGTGGTTTTGTTCTGTTGTCTCTGAGAAACGACTCAGGATCTTATTAGAAACAGGCAAGTACCAGTCTGGGGCTGGTGCTGTGATACTTTCTGAAGGTTGTCCCCTCCCATTTTTTCTCAGCTCATCTAGTTCTCTGCTGTCCTTATAAAATTTTTCTTAACACTTAACAATCCTGCCCTTTACAACAGGTCAACAACAGGGCGTGGTGGAGTAAAGTTTGACGCATGCATTCTGTGGAGCACAATGCAGCCCTAAAGAGTCTGTAGGGGTGGAGAGGCCCCCTACAGTGCGCTGCCAAGTCTCAGTGCTAATCGTGTCTGCAGGATAATTCTAGCTGCAGAAGCATTTATTACACTGTGTGCATCACGAAGAGAGTGTCCGAAACATTCTGGGTTGTGGAACTGTGTGTTTTGTTTCCCTTCTCATTCTGTACTTTTCCAGTTTTCCTCAGTGAGCATATAATAACTAAATGTGTTATATTCATTAAACATTTCAAAAAATTAAGATTGCTCTAGTGGGAAGAAGTGAGAGAATCTATGACAGGAATTCCAGTTGGGAATTTATCACTGGGACTCATGAAGAAAACTTTTATTCTAGTCTCAAGATGATATTGTCAAAGGTAAATTTTTTGAATTGGAGTTGTTTCTTTTAAAAGATATTTCTTTTAAAAAGGACTGTGTATCCAAATACTAATCAGAAAGTTTCAATTACTACTTTAAGAAAAAAATACAAAAAAACAGGGGTAAAAGGAAGGAAAAATGGAAGGGGAAAAAAAGAAGAAAAAACTTTTTTAATATGTATTAGCATGCTTCTGATTATCCTTATGAAAAATAAAACAGAAAACAATATAGGAGAGACAAGAAAAGTAAATATTCTTAAATCCTAGTACCTAGAATTTTGTATTCTTGAGTTTTATGCTTGAAAGAGCCAACCTTAGTTGTTTAGTTTTTGACCGTGAACCTGTACATACCTAGACAACAGGTCGGGCTTTCTTCTCATGCAAAATTCAGCTTTGTCCATTTAGTATGTTTTCTTCTGTTTCAAGTTGATAACTAAACTTGAAGAAGCTCATTTATCTTAAGCAGATAACACTTTATCAAGTCTAATTAGGGAATTTGTTTCTTTGATTTTAAAAAATGTCATATTTTCTCTAGGACAGGATAAGTCTGTACTATGTTTTATGTAAATTAGCAAATTTAAAACAATAAAGGAAATACTATACTGAATTTCCCATTTCTTAAGGTAAATATCCATGAATTGATTCCTGAACTTGGGTAGAATCTTGGGAGGGTCTTCCAGAAAAACATCTATTTCTGCTTTATTGACTATGCCAAAGCTTTTGACTGTGTGGATCTCAACAAACTGTGGAAAATTCTGAAAGAGATGGAAATACCAGACCACCTGACCTGCCTCTTGAGAAATCTGTATGCAGGTCAGGAAGCAGCAGTTAGAACTGGATGTGGAACAACAGACTGGTTCCAAATAGGAAAAGGAGTACGTCAAGGCTGTGTACTGTCACCCTGCTTATTTAACTTATATGCAGAGTACATCATGAGAAATGCTGGGCTGGAAGAAACACAAGCTGGAATCAAGATTGCCGGGAGAAATATCAAAAACCTCAGATATGCAGATGACACCACCCTTATGGCAGAAAGTGAAGAGGAACTAAAAGCCTCTTGATGAAAGTGAAAGTGGAGAGTGAAAAAGTTGGATGAAAGCTCAACATTCAGAAAACGAAGATCATGGCATCTGGGCCCATCACTTCATGGGAAATAGATGGAGAAACAGTGAAACAGTATCAGACTTTATTTTGAGGGGCTCCAAAATCACTGCAGATGGTGACTGCAGCCATGAAATTAAAGACGCTTACTCCTTGGAAGAAAAGTTATGACCAACCTAGATAGCATATTCAAAAGCAGAGACATTACTTTGCCCACTGAGTCCGTCTAGTCAGGGCTATGGTTTTTCCTGTGGTCATGTATAGATGTGAGAGTTGGACTATGAAGAAGGCTGAGCGCCAAAGAATTGATGCTTTTGAACTGTGGTGTTGGAGAAAGACTCTTGAGAGTCCCTTGGACTGCAAGGAGATCCAACCAGTCCATTCTGAAGGAGATCAGCCTTGGGATTTCTTTGGAAGGAATGAGGCTAAAGCTGAAACTCTAGTACTTTGGCCACCTCATGTGAAGAGTTGACTCATTGGAAAAGACCCTGATGCTGGGAGGGATTGGAGGCAGGAGGAGAAGGGGACAACAGAGGATGAGATGGCTGGATGGCGTCACTGACTTGATGGACATGAGTCTGAGTGAACTCTGGGGGTTGGTGATGGACAGGGAGGCCTGGCGTGCTGCGATTCATGGGGACGCAAAGAGGCAGACACGATTGAGTAACTGAACTGAACTGAACTGAAGTTGTCAGTGTTTGCTCTCATTTCATTAAGAAGGGTCCTCATCTTAATCTGTCTATTGTGTTGGCTTTAAGAAAGACAAGCCTTGCCAACTACTTAATCATATTGCTCAACAAACTAAGAGTTACTGAATTGGAAAGTATCGCTGCCTTTTGCATTGGGCTCATCCCCACTGCTCTTTTGTCCAGTAGTGATGAAAGGCAGGTCTCTCTGTCCTGCTCACCAACCTATTTTTGCTGAATGAGAATACCTTCGAGCCCAGAGAGACTCACTTGATCAAAGAGAATTTGTGATCGGTTCAGCAGTGAGCCTTGGTAATGTTTGGCACACAAAATATGCACAATAGATGGTGGAGTGGAGTTGAAAGAGTCAAAAGAGCCTTTGAAATTAACTATACAGTGGGATTAAGTCTTTCCAAAATAGTAAAATGGCTTAGGAAAAACACTTGTTTTCATTTCTGCGTACAGTTGTAGATTGGACATCGTGTGCACTTTCCACTCTAATTTAGGCCGTTGAGAGGAATAAATAATGAACTACTGACATGTTTACTTTGCATCCGCTAAGCTCATCCATTAAAATAGATTTATCTGCATCATTTCCCTTAGATTGCAATCATGCCCTAGTTTTGTGGCAATTTTCTATATTTTGTGAAATTATGTCTCCAGAAGCTTATCATATATTTCAGGTTGCAGTGTCCCACAGAGTCAGAAGCATCTGTATGGCCACGCCATTTCTTCCAAATGTGAGGGCCCGACATTGTCTACACTCCAAACTCTGAAGAAATAGAATTTATCCACTTCTGCAGTCACTGATGTACTCATGCATGTATGTATGTTGCTTGCTCAAAGATTCCTTTGTAAAATGAGTTTCTGAACAATTCAGTTCCTTAAAATGCAGATGAAATCTGTATTTGTCTCACAGCTACTTTTAAAAGCAATTTTGATAGTCTTGCTCAATTTGGAGTTGGATGAATGACTATTTGCTACAGATTCTGATTCTGAGAGGTTTACTTCTAATGCAATCTGATGTATGTGCAAAACTTCCACCCTGGTTTTTAAAGATTTATTTTCTGTTCGGCCATCATCTTTTCAGTGTCATTTTCCATATGAAATAGAATAATGTTTTCTGAAAGGAATTTATAATAGGGGCTTTCAATTCTCACCCCTTGCCACTTCCTTCCTTACTAACAAACTCAATGGCTCCTCTAATCTAAAAAAATAAAGCCATGTTCAATACCTTAAAAATACTATTTGAATTTTTTTAAATTACAAAAAGAATACATTGTTGCTGTCAGATATGGAAACTGCCTGCCTCCTCCAATTCCCATTCCAGAGAGGTAAGCAGTCTTAATTGTCATTGACTGTCCTTCAGGATCCTTTTTGCATCCTTTAACTTACCCAGAGACACATGAATTATCATGCAGCTGGCTCCTTGCAGCCGAGCTTCGTGCTCTCGCCAGATCAATGTATATACAGATCTACTTGAGTCACAAAAATCACTGCTAAAGCCCCATAGAATGGACTTAACCATTCTCCACTGATGGATTTGGGGCTATTTTTTTCATATTTTATATATATATATATATATATATATATATATATGTTTCCATGAGCTCATTTTCATAGCATGGAGGCCTAGAAGTGGAGTCATTCTGGGGGCAGATGTGATCAAATCGCCTTCCAGAAAGGCTAGACTTCTGTATATTCTCCTTAGAAAAGTGAGCAATGGCTTCTCCAAGTCTTTCTCAGCACTTGACAATATGGATCTTGTCCAATTTTGCTGGTGCTTTCATCATTTCTAATTGTCAGTTTTTGATGCATTTGGCTCCGTGTATAAAGGTGCATGAATGGTGTAAGAGGTAGGAAGATTTTTATCAACAAACTATATTTTTCCTCACGGAGTCTGTTGCCTTTGAGCCTGACTCCCCTCTGGCTGGGATTAAGGGGCTGCTTCCGTTGGTGTCTGCACGCTCCTTTTGCACCTCTCTCCAAACCTTTATTGTCAGAGTTCCTGTTTCATTTTATAAAAATATCACTGAACTTTGCCTTTTTACCTAACCTATGAGGCTTTGTTTATTAATCAAGGAATTCTTCATATGAATTGTGAACCTGAAGTGTTTAATCTTTTTTTCTGACATCTTATTTTAATTTTCTATCCTTTTTCCCCCTTATTCCTTTTAAAAGTCTTTTCCTCTTTCTTTGGATTGATCAGGTTTTCCTTGCTTTATTTTTTTCTCTGAGACTTGGAGGTTTTATATCTAATTTCTGACCTATGTCCTTTATCTATATTACTAACATTTTCACTTACATTTTATACAGATATATTTAAAGTATGTAAATATATATATACAACCATACACACAAGTGTTTATTACCTTAATTTAAATTGAATATGCATATATTTAAATGCATTAGTCATATATTACATAGTCAGATATTTAATCAATGCTGATTAACAATTTGTCATTTATTCTAAAGGAGTGACAATGTAAAACATAACATCAATATTCAAAAGGTAAACTACTCCAAGTATTAAAGAGAACATGAGAACGTGATACAATAATTTAAAATGCAATATTAAATACACACTAGTTTGTGAGTTCTGAACTTCAGTATCAACCATTTTAGAGACACTTTTAAATTTTTTTATTAATTTATTTATTTTTGGCTTCTCTAGATGTGATGAGCAGGAGCTACTCTCTGGGTGTGGTGCGTGAGCATCTCTTGTTGCAGAACACTGGCTCAGTATTTGCAGTGCACAGGCTTATCTGCCCAGAAGCATGTGGAATCTACCTGCACCGGAGACTGAACCCGTGTCCTCTGCATTGTTAGGTGAATTCTTAACTCCTGGACCAGCAGGGACGTCCTAGAGATACTTTTAAATTAAACTTTATGTCAATAAAGGCCCTGTTGTTTTTAAGCATTTCTATTTTTATATAGTGTCTTTGTTTCTTCTATATTAGGTATTTCTAAATTACTTACAGATAAAAATTTCCCTCTGACAATAATTTCTATCCTATAATTTACACCACTTGATTTTGGATGATAGAAGGAGCCTGGGCTGCAGCAAAATGCCTGCCAGTGAAGCCTGGGAGAGTTTAAAGATCACTGTCACATTCGCGGCAGCACTGAAGTAACACGATGAGAAGCTGTTTGCACGGAAGCCGGCATTGTATATTGTATGGAGTTCAACAGTTCCCAAAGCCAGATTCTTTTTTTTTCTTTTTCAAAGCCAGATTCTTAACGATCGCTTTAATGGTACAGAAATTGCTTCCTACATCAAAAGGCTGACTACATATATAGAACACAGTTTTATTTGTTTATTTATTTTAATTTCTCCTCCCGCAGCAGCCCCCCAGACTCCGGGGATGGACTCCGGGCCGCAGGGACTGCCGGGAGCCCGTTCCCTGGGCAACAGGGGCGGGCACCGCGCCACAGAGTTTTGAAAGAATTGCTGACAGTGATTACAAGATGGGGTGATGACACAGCGTCTAGACCTACCCTGTCCAGTATGGCAGCCGCTAGTCACATGCGACTGTGGAATTTTTGAATGTGGTTCCTTAGATCAAGATGTGATGTGAATGTAAAATATTCATCAGATTTCAGTGGGGCCAGTGGCTGAGCTTCTGATTTATTATTATTATTTTTGCAATATGTTAATCTTTTTTTTCTCCTATTGAAGTACAGTGGATTTATTAGGTTGGTACAAAAGTAATTGTGGTTTCAGACCATGATTTTTAAATCATTATAACTAGGCTTAAACACATCCCTATTAATCAAAATAGGAACCATTATAATCAACACATTTTTGCCAGTGAGAAATACTTTATTTCTGTAGCATAAAAATCCATGCTTCAGGATTCAGTGAACTCTTGGAAAGCATTTCCTGCCATTTTCTGAAAGTGTTTACCCTGCAAAAAGTTGTTGAGATGCTTGAAGAAGTGGTAGTTGGTTGGCGAGAGGTCAGGTGAATGACGGCAGATGAGGCAAAACTTTGCAGCCCAATTCATCCGATTTTTGAAGCATTGGTTGTATGACCTACAGTCAGGTGTTGTCGTGGAAAAGAACTGGGCCCATTCTGTTGGCCAATGCCAGCTGCATGCATTGCAGTTTTCAGTGCATCTCACTGATTTGCTGCGCATAATTATCAGATGCAATAGTTTCACCAGGATTCAGAAGTCATTGTCAACTTCCGATGGCAGGCTACTATGCTCCTAATCTTCAAGGCTCTCATCTCCTTTGCAAAACTTCTTGAACCACCATGGCACTGTACATTCATTAGCATTTTCTGGGCCAAATATGTTGCTGATGTTGCAAGTTTTTTCCACTACTCATGACCTATTTTGAACTCAAATGAAAAAATGGCTCAAATTTGCTTTTTATCTAATATCATTTCTACAGTCTAATATAAAATAACAGCAAGTAATGTCAGTAGGAAAAAATGAAGTGAGAAATGCACATTAAAATAACATATAACATAACCATATTTAAGAATATATTCCAAAATCAAGTAGCCAAGTTCAAAAATGTAAAACCTCAATTACTTTAACATCAACCAAATACAATATTGTGTTAGCTTGAAATGTACAGCATAGTGACTGTTTTATATATATATTTTTTTCTTGAAACACCAATAATTCAACATATATAAATATACATATAACCAAATATATATATAAATATATATGTTATTTTCTAGAGTTTTTTCCCTTTTAGATTATTACCAAATATTAAGTATTGTTCTCTCTGCTATACAGTAGATCCTTGTCATTTATCTATTTTACTTATAGTAGTGCATTAAAGTCAATCCTAGAGTCCAAATTTATCCCTCATCCCACTTTCCCTTTGGTAACCGTGTAACCATAAGCTTTTCTAAGTCTGTGAGTGTTTCTCTTTGGTAAATAAGTTACTTTGTGTCATCATCTTAGGTTCCACATAGAAGTGGTATTATGTTTTTCTGACTTCTTTAGGTACATCCATGTTGCTGCAAATGGCATTATTTCATTTTTATGGCTAAGTAATATTCCAATTCCATTGTGTATATATGCCATATCTTTCTTATCCATCCATCAGTGGACATTTAGATGGTTTCGATGTCCTCACGATTGTGAAGAGTGCTGCAATGAACACTGGTGTGCATGAATGTCTTCAAATTAAGTTTTCATTTTTTTCTGCATATATGCTCAGAAGTGGGATTGCTGGATATGTTAGCTCTATTTTTAATTTTTTAAAGGAACCTCCATACTGTTCTCCACAGTGGCTGCACCAATTTAAATGCTCAGCAACAGTGTAGGAGCTCCTTTTTCTCCACTCTCTCCAGCATTGTTTATTGGTAGACTTTTTAAAAAAAAAAATTTTAATTGGAGGCTAATTACTTTACAATATTGTGGTGGTTTTACCATACACTGACATGAATCAGCCATGGATGTACATGTGTTCCCCATCCTGAACCCCTCTTCCACCTCCCTCCCCATCCCATCTCTCAGGATCATCTGAGTGCAGCAGCCCTGAGGACCCTGTCTCATGCATCGAACCTGGACGGGCCATCTAATTCCATTTGACAATATACGTTTCAATGCTGTTCTCTCAAATCATCCCACCCTCACCTTCTCCTACGGAGTCCAAAAGTCTGTTCTTTATAATTCTGTCTCTTTTGCTATCTCATATATAGGGTCATCGTTACCATCTTTCTAAATTCCATATATATTCATTAATATACTGTATTGGTGTCTTTCTTTCTGGCTTACTTCACTCTGTATAATCGGTTCCAATTTCATCCATCTCATTAGAATTGAGTCAAATTTATTCTTTTTAAGGGCTGAGTAGTACTCCATTGTGTATATGTACCACAGCTCTCTTATCCATTCATCTGCTGATGGACATCTAGGTTGCTTCCATGTCCTGGCTATTATAAACAGTGCTACAATGAACATTGGGGTACATGTGTCTCTTTCAATTCTAGTTTCCTCGGTGTGTATGCCCAGCAGTGGGATTGCTGGGTCATAAGGCAGTTCTATTTCCAGTTTTTTAAGGAATCTCCACACTGTTCTCCATAGTGGCTGTACTAGTTTGCATTCCCACCAACAGTGTAAGAAGGTTCCCTTTTCTCCACACCCTCTCCAGCATTTATTGCTTGTAGACTTTTGGATCACAGCCATTCTGACTGGCATGAGATGGTACCTCATAGTGGTTTTGATTTGCATTTCTCTGATAATGAGTGATGTTGAGCATCTTTTCATGTGTTTGTTAGCCATCTGGATGTCTTCTTTGGAGAAATGACTGTTTAGTTCTTTGGCCCATTTTTTGATTGGGTCATTTCTTTTCCTGGAATTGAGCTTCAGGAGTTGCTTGTATATTTTTGAGATTAATTCTTTGTCAGTTGCTTCATTTGCTATTATTTTCTCCCATTCTGACAGCTGTCTTTTCACCTTGCTTATAGTTTCCTTCGTTGTGCCAAAGCTTTTAAGTTTAATTAGGTCCCATTTGTTTATTCTTGCTTTTATTTCCATTACTCTGGGAGGTGGGTCACAGAGGATCCTGCTATGATTTACATCAGAGAGTGTTTTGCCTATGTTTTCCTCCAGGAGTTTTATAGTTTCTGGTCTTACGTTTAGCTCTTTAATCCATTTTGAGCTTATTTTTGTGTATGCTGTTAGAAAGTGTTCTAGTTTCATTCTTTTACAAGTGGTTGACCAGTTTTCCCAGCACCACTTGTTAAGGAGATTGTATTTCTCCATTGTATATTCTTGCCTTCTTTGTTAAACATAAGGTGTCCATACTACTGCTACGTCACTTCAGTTGTGTCCGACTTTGTGTGACCCCCATAGATGGCAGCCCACCAGGCTCCCCCGTCCCTGGGGTTCTCCAGGCAAGAACACTGGAGTGGGTTGCCATTTCCTTCTCCAATGCAGGAAAGTGAAAAGTGAAAGTGAAGTCGCTCAGTCGTGTCCAACTCCTAGCGACCCCATGGGCTGCAGCCTACCAGCTCCCTCCATCCATAGGATTCTCCAGGCAAGAGTACTGGAGCAGGGTGCCATTGCCTTAGGTGCATGGAATTATCTCTTGACTTTCTATTTTGTTCCATTGATCTATATTTCTGTCTTTGTGCCAGTACCATACTGTCTTGATGACTATAGCTTTGTAGCATAGACTGAAGTCAGGCAGGTTGATTTCTCCAGTTCCATTCTTTGTCAAGATTGCTTTGGCTATTCAAGGTTTTTTATATTTCCATACAAATTGTGAATTATTTGTTCTAGTTCTCTGAAAAGTACTGTTGGTAGCTTGATAGGGATTGCATTGAATCTATAGATTGCTCTGGGTAGTATACTCATTTTCACTGTATTGAGTCTTCTGATCCATGAACATGGTATATTACTCCATCTATTTGTGTCATCTTTGATTTCTTTCATCAGTGTTTTATAGTTTTCTATATATAGGTCTTTTGTTTCCTTAGATAGATTTATTCCTAAGTATTTTATTCTTCTTGTTGCAATGGTGAATGGAAATGTTTCCTTAATTTCTCTTTCTGTTTTCTCATTGTTAGTGTATAGAAATGCAAGGGATTTCTCAGCATTAATTTTATATCCTGAAACTGTACTCTATTCATTGATTAGCTCTAATAATTTTCTGGTGAAGTCTTTAGGGTTTTATGTGTAGAGAATCATGTCATCTGCAAACTGAGAGTTTTACTTCTTTTCCAATTTGGATTCCTTTTATTTCTTTTTCTTCTCTGATTGCTGTGGCTAAAACTTTCAAAAATATGTTGAATAGTAGTGGTGAGAATGGGCATTCTTGTCTTGTTACTGACTTTAAGGGAAATGCTTTCAAGTTTTCACCATTGAGGATAATGTTTGCTGTGGGTTTGTCATAGATGGCTTTTATTATGTTGAGGTATGTCCCTTCTATGCCTGCTTTCTGGAGGGTTTTTTTTTTTATTTTTATCATAAATGGATGTTGAATTTTGTTAAAGGCTTTCTCTGCATGTATTGAGATAATCATATGATATTTACCATTCAAGTTGTTAATACAGTGTATCACATTGATTGATTTTCAAATATTGAAGAATCCTTGCATCCCTGGGATAAAGCCCACTTGCCCATGATGTATGATCTTTTTAATATGTTGTTGGATTCTGTTGGCTAGAATTTTGTTGAGGACTTTTGCATCTATGTTCATCAGTGATATTGGCCTGTAGTTTTCTTTATTTGTGGTATCTTTGTCTGGTTTTGGTTTTAGAGTGATGGTGACCTCAGAGAATGAGTTTGGAAGTTTAGCTTCCTCTGCAGTTTTCTGGAAGAGTTTGAGTAGGATAGGTGTTAGCTCTTCTCTAAATTTTTGGTAGAATTCACCTGCGAAGCCATCTGGTTCTGGGCTTTTGTTGGAAGATTTCCAATTATAGTTTCGATTTCTGTGCTTGTGATGGATCTGTTAAGATTTTCTATTTCTTCCTGGTTCAGTTTTTGGAAAGTTATACTTTAAGAATTTGTCCATTTCTTCCAAGTTGTCCGTTTTATTGGTATATAGTCTCTTATGATCCTTTGTATTTCTGTGTTGTCCATTGTGATTTCTCCATTTTCATATCTAATTTTGTTGATTTGATTCTTCTTTTTTTTTCTTGATGAGTCTGGCTAATGGTTTGTCTATTTTATCTTTTCAAAGAACCAGCTTTTAGCTTTGTTGATTTTTCCTATGGTCTCCTTTGTTTCTTTTGCATTTATTTCTGCCCTAATTTTTATGATTTCTTTCCTTCTACTAACCCTGGGGTTCTTCGTTTCTTCTTTTTCTAGTTGCTTTAGGCGTAGAGTTAGGTTATTTATTTGATTTTTCTCCTGTTTCCTGAGGTAGGCTTGCATTGCTATGAATCTTCCCCTTAGCACTGCTTTTACTGAATCCCATAGGTTTTGGGTTGCCGTGTTTTCGTTTGTTTCCATGCATATTTTGATTTCTTTTGTGATTTGTTGGTTATTCAGAAGTTGGTTGTGCAGCCTCCATGTGTTTGTATTTTTAATAGTTTTTTACTTGTAGTTGACATCTAATCTTACTGCACTGTGTTCAGAAAAGATGCTTGAGATGTTTTCAATGTTTTTGAATTTACCAAGGCTAGATTTATGGCCCAGGATGTGATCTATCCTGGAGAAGTTTCCATGTGCACTTGAGAAAATGCTGAAATTCATTGTTTGGGGTGAAATGTCCTATTGATAGCAATTATGTCTAAATAGTCCATTGTATCATTTAAAGTTTGTGTTTCCTTGCTAATTTTCTGTTTAGTTGATCTATCCATAGGTGTGAGTGGGGTATTAGGTCTCCCACTATTTTGTGTTACTGTTACTTTCCCCTTTCATACTTGTTAGCATTTGCCTTACATATTTCGGTGCTATGTTGAGTGCATATATAATTGTTATATGTTCTTCCTGGATTGGTCTTTTAATCATTATGTAGTGTCCTTCATTGTCTCTTTTCACAGCCTTTATTTCAGTCTATTTTATGTGATATGAGTATTGCTACTCTTGCTTTCTTTTGGTCTCCATTTGTGTGAAATATCTTTTTCCAGCCCTTCACTTTCCATCTGTATGTGTCCCTCGTTTTGAGATGGGTCTCTTGTAGACAGCATATATAGGGGTCTTTTTTTGTATCCATTCAGCCAGTCTTTGTCTTTTGGTTAGGGCATTCAATCCATTTACATTTAAGGTAATTATTGATAAGTACAATCCCATTGCCATTTACTTTGTTGTTTGGAGTTCGAATTTATACACTTTTTGTGTTTCTTGTCTAGAGAAGATCCTTTAGCATTTGTTGAAGTGCTGGTTTGGTGGTGCTGAATTCTCTCATCTTTTGCTTGTATGGAAAGCTTTTGATTTCACCTTCATGTTTGAATGAGATTCTTGCTGGGTACAGTAATCTGGATTGTAGGTTTTTCTCTTTCATCACTTTAAGCATGTACTGCCATTCCCTCCTGGCCTGAAGAATTTCTATTGAAAGATCAGCTGTTATCCTTACGGGAATCCCTTGTGTGTTATTTGTTGTTTTTCCCTTGCTGCTTTTAATATTTGCTCTTTGTGTTTGAGCTTTATTAATTAGATTAATATGTGTCTTGGGGTGTTTTGCCTTGGGTTTATCCTGTTTGGGACTCTTTGGGTTTCTTGGACTTGGGTGGCTGTTTCCTTCCTTATTTTAGGGAAGTTTTCAACTATTGTCTCCTCAAGTATTTTCTCAAGGGCGTTCTGTCTTCTTCTGGGACTCCTATGATTTGAACGTTGGGGCATTTAACATTGTCCCAGAGGTCCCTAAGTTTGTCCTCATTTAATTCTTTTTTCTTTTTCCTCTCTGCTTCATTTAATTCTACCATTCTATCTTCCACCTCACTTATCCTATCTTCTGCCTCAGCTATTCTACTCTTGGTTCCCTCCAGAGTGCTTTTGATATCAGTTATTGCATTATTCATTATTGATTGACTCTTTTTTATTTCTTCTAGGTCCTTGTTAAACTTTTCTTGCATCTTCTCAATCCTTGTCTCCAAGCTATTTACCTGTAACTCCATTTTGTTTTCAAGATTTTGGATCATTTTTACTAACATTTTTCTGAATTCTTTTTCAGGTAGACTCCCTATCTCCTCCTCTTTTGTTTGTTTGGTGGGCTTTTATTATGTTCTGTTACCTGCTGAATATTTCTCTGCCTTTTCATCTTGTTAGATTGCTGTGTTTGGGGTGGCCTTTCTGTATGCTGGAAGTTTGTGGCTCTTTTTGTGGAGATTCCTCCCTCTGGGTGTAGTTGGACGAGTGGCTTGTCAAGGTTTCCTGGCTAGGGAAGCTTGCATCGGTGTTCTGGTGGGTGAAACTGGATCTCTTCTTTCTGGAGTGCAATGAAGTGTCTAGTAGTAAGTTTTGAGGTGTCTATGTTTTTGGTGTGATTTGGGGCAGCCTGTATTTTAATGCTCAGGGTTGTGTTCCTGCATTGCTGGAGAATTAGCATGGTATGTCTTGCTCTGAAACCTGTTGGCTCTAGGATGGAGCTTGCTTCAGTGTAGGTACGGAGGCTTTTGCATGAGCTCTTGTTGATTAACGTTCCCTGGAGTCAGGAGTTTTCTGGTGTTCTCAAGTTTTGGATTTATACCTCCTGCCTCTGGCATTCAGTCTTATTCTTACAGTAGCCTCAGGACTTCTCCATCCATACAGCACTGATGATAAAATATCTAGGTTCAAAGTGAAAAGATTCTCCATAGTGAGGGACACCCAGAGAGGTTCACAGAATTACATGGAGAAGAGAAGAGGGAGGAGGGAGATAGAGGTGACCAGGAGGAGAAGAGGGGGAATCAAAGGGAAGAGAGCAATTTAGTCAGTAATCAATTCCCTATTTGCTCTCCACAGTCTGGAACACCCATAGAGGTTCGTGGAGTTACATAGAGAAGTGAAGAGGGAGGAAGGAGATAGAGGTGACCAGGAGGAGAGGAGGGGGAGTCAAAAGGAGAGAGACCGTTCTAGCCAGTGATCAGTTCCCTAAGTGTTCTCCACAGCCTGGAACACCCAAGAGATCACACAGTTAAGGAGAGAAGAGAAGGGGGAGGGAGGAGATAGAGGTGACCTGGGGGAGAAAAAGGAGAGTCAAAAGGGGAGAAAGCAATCAAGCCAGTAACCACACTCCTAAGTAAAAATGGGTTCTGAAGATTGGATTCTTAAAGGTATAAGATTGATAACAAATACCAAAAAGCAAAAATTAAAAATCTAGAGGTTAGATTCTCAAAAATACATTATTTTAAAAAATCACAAAATTATAAAAATATATTAAATTTGCTTTAATAATAGGGTCCTTTTTACAGCAAGGTAATAGTGGGTTTTAAAAATGAACATTAAAGGAGTAAAAGAACTTAAAAATTAAAAAAATTAATAAAAAATAATAGTAAAAGTGTCAAGAGTTTATTTTGGGGGGCTCCAAAATCACAACAGACAGTGATTGCAGCCATAAAATTAAAAGACGCTTACTCCTTGGAAGGAAAGTTATGACCAACCTAGATAGCATATTGAAAAGCAGAGACATTACTTTGCCAACAAAGGTCTGTCTAGTCAAGGCTATGGTTTTTCCAGTGTCCATGTATGGATGTGAGAGTTGGACTGTAAAAAAGCTGAGCGCCGAAGAATTGATGCTTTTGAACTGTGGTGTTGGAGAAGACTCTTGAGAGTCCCTTGGACTGCAAGGAGATCAAACCAGTCCTTCCTAGAGGAGATCAGTCCTGGGTGTTCATTGGAAAGACTGATGCTGAAGCTGAAACTCCAATACTTTGGCCACCTCATGAGAAGAGTTGACTCATTGGAAAAGACCCTGATGCTGGAGGTAACTGGGGGCAGGAGAAGGGGACAACAGAGGATGAGATGGTTGGATGGCATCACCAACTCGATAGACATGAGTTTGAGTGAACTCTGGGAGTTGGTGATGGACAGGGTGGCCTGGTGTGCTGCGATTCATGGGGTCACAGAGTCGGACACGACTGAGCGACTGAACTGAACTGAATAGTAAAATATATCTAGGAATTTCTCTGAAGTTTTTGAGGGCAGTGTGGGGTCTGTTCAGTTTCAGACAGTTCCTTTTTCCAGCTTATACTTCTTCTCAAGGTCTGTAGGCCTCTTCCAATGTAGTAAATGCTAACTACAGGGTTTTATTTGTTGCACCTGTCAATTCCAAAACGGTTCCCTCTTCTTTGCTTATTTTGGCTTCTGTTTGCAAGTCTCTTCTGTGTCTAATTTCCACCCTGACACAAGGGGGCAAAGGCAGTCGCTTATTTAGGCTCACTTGTTCAATTGTGCTGCGGGGAGGGAGGAACACTACAAACAAATATCAGTGGCGTGTGTGGGGAGTGCTCAGTGTCTGGGCCACACCAGGTTTGCCGCTGCTCATGGCAAACTCCAGGTTGCTCTGCAGGGGAACTGGCTAAAGCAGGCCCTGGGTTGCGTGCACTTCCCAGGTCTAAGCCACTCAGGTTCAGGTTCTCAGGTATTCCACAAAGGCACAGACTTGGTTGGGCTTGTTTTGTGCCATTCCCAGGTCTGAGAAGCTCAGGTGACCAGGTGCTTGGCGAGCACACACTCCTCTGGGGAGCTGATCTCTGGCTGCAACCCTCCTGGTGGATGTCAACCATCCAGAATCCCAGAAGACTTGGTTAGCAACTGGGAGCCTGCTTGCCGTTTGGTAGAGGATGCTGCCTCTGGGGCAGAGTTTGCCCCTCGCCTTCCAGCTCTGGCTGTCGCCCACCTGCCTCTCTGCCTCCGGCGGGGGAGGGACTGTTCTGTAGCTAGCTAGCTCTCCTCTGGTACTCGCTCAATTCTTTATTCTCTGAGCAGCCCAGCAGTGCCTTAGGTTAGAGCTTTTCACGGGAAAGTTCTTTCTCTCTCTGGCTATCCCACGGTTTGGGTTGTTAGCTCCCTCAGATTGTCCTCAGGGCATTCAGGCCTGTCCTTACCCTAAGCAACACAGCCCGCACCTCCCTGTTCAGCCCCCGCTTGATGGCGGCCGACGCAAGCATCTGTCCGGGCTACTTCTCTGGGAGTTGTGGTTAGGCACATCATCTGTGGGGTTTTTTCCTCCCAGTTATGTTGCCCTCTGAGATTCCAAAACTCCCCACAGAACGACCAGTGAGAGGGTTTCCTGGTGTTTGAAAACTTCTCTTTTATGAGTCCCTCCCTGGGATGGGTCTCCATACCTAAACTACTTTGTCTCTCTTTTTATCTCCTATATTTTGTCCTACTTCCTTTTGAAGACAATGGGCTGCCTTTCTGGGTACCTGGTGTTCTCCAACAGCGTTCAAAAGTTGTTTTATGGTATTTGCTGAGCGTTCAAACGATCATTCAATGAATTTGTGGGGGAGAAAGTGGCCTCCCCATCCTATTCCTCTGAAATCTGAGGACCACCCCCTATTGGTAGACTTTTTCATGAGGGCCATTCCGATCAGTGTGAGGTGATGCCTTATTTTTCATTTGCATTTCTCTAGTTAGTGATGGTGAGCATTTTTTCATGTGTCCGTCAGCCATCCATATGTCTTTCAGTTCAGTTCAGTCGCTCAGTCATGTCCAACTCTGCAACCCCATGAACTGCAGCACGCCAGGCCTCCCTGTCCATCACCAACTCCCAGAGTTCACTCAAACTCATGTCCGTTGAGTCGGTGATGCCATCCAGCCATCTCATCCTCTGTCGTCTTCTTCTCCTCCTGCCTCCAATCCCTCCCAGCATCAGAGTCTCTTCCAATGAGTCAACTCTTCGCATGAGGTGGCCAAAGTACTGGAGTTTCAGCTTTCGCATCATTCCTTCCAAAGAACACCCAGGACTGATCTCATTTAGAATGGACTGGTTGGATCTCCTTGCAGTCCAAGGGACTCTCAAGTCTTCTCCGTGTCTTTAGAGAAATGCCTATTTAGATCTTCCAAGTAGGTTTTTGTTGTTGTTGTTGTTGTTTTTTAAATTGAGCTGTATAAGCTGTTTGTATATTTTGAAGTTTAATTTCTTGTTGATTCATTGCAAATATTTTCTGCCATTTTATAGGTTGTCTTTTTCTTTGCTTGGGTCCTATTTATTTTTATTTCTATTTGGGAGACTGAACTAAGAATACACTGACAAGATTTGTCAGAGAATGTTTTGCCTATGTTCTCTTCTAGTTTTACGGTGTCATGTCTTACATTTGTCTTAAAGCCATTTTATTTCTGTGTATGATGTGAGAGTGTGTTCTCACTTCACTGATTTATATGTCACTGTCCAACTTTTCTAGCATCACTTGCTGAGGAGGCTTTTCTTTTGTCATTGTATATTCTTGTCTCCTTTGACACATTAATTGATCATAGGTGTGTGGGTTTATTTCTGGGCTCTCTGTTCCATTGATCCATATATCTGTTTTTGTGCAACACCACACTGGACTAAGGTAGAATTAAGAATAAGCTAGAAAGAACAACCACATGAAACAGTTGAAAAGAAAATGATCCTTCAAAGTAATGAAGGCAGAATCAAGCCAGAAAGAGGAGGATGCACAATTATTGATCAATCAGGCTTTGTAAGCCTGTATTGTACCACAGGATTCTCATTCTCCAAGATAGGTACAGACTACTCTCATTTCACAACTAAGACTGAACAGTCGGGGGGGGGGGGGGCTATAGTCCCAATCAGTCAGTGACAAAGTCAGAGTCTAACAACATGTCCCTCTGGTTCAAGTCCATGCCCTTTACAAGTACTCCACCTTACCAACTGGTTGACATGGAGGTAGACTGGGTAAGTATTTTGGAAGTGAGAAAATGAATTAGAATTTCAAAAGGATCGCAAAGGCAGTAAGTTGGAATAGAATTTCCCAAAGAATACACATTAAAGAACCATAATCAGATGAGTAAGAAAAACATTTAAAAATCTGATACTAAAAATGCAGATAATCTACCTACCAATATTTTTAAGTACTGATATACAAATGAGTTACATCTGTTGGTAAAATGTGTGTACTTCTACAGAGGAAATTATCTTTCAATGATATTAAATATAGGTAATGTTTACTTCTCAAAAATAATGGATAAGGATAGTGACACACAAAACACTTGGAAGCAAAGAATTTAACCAAACATTACCATATTCAATCAAGAGAATATTCATAATGTAGAGATACAAAGAAATTTCAAGTCTAAGTTTCAGGAAACTTCCTACCCAAGTGCCTCAAGAAACATACTGCAAATTACAAAAAGCTGAGAGAAAGAATGCTTCTAATATAACACAGAAACAACTGCCAAGTGACTCCCTAGCTCAAATTTCCTACAGAAACCCAATGTTATAGTGCTGTTATGTTTAATAGAAAGGGACAAAGATAGTAAGAAATATGGTGAAATGCTTAAAGATTTTTAAAAAAATACAACAAAAAATTAGGACAAAAGATTTAATACCCAAATTATAATAAAAGATATATCTCAAAGGCAAAAATTAGAAGTTGGAGAAATAAAGCTTTTAAAAGAGCATAAAAATAGCAGGCAGACCAAGAATAAAAATTAAATATAAATTGCCTAAATTCACCTAGTAAAAATTTAAATTTCATTTCTTATGATGTATTGTTCTCAAAACATTAGAACATGAAAGTAATCTCCAGGAAAACTGTGTTGTTCACTGGTCTATTTTCACCATCTAGAACACTGCCTGGCATCTGATAGTATTTGAATGAATGGATGCAAAAGAATGCTAACAAAACCTGCATCTGTCCAGCTGGTACAGGAAATCAGGCACTTTGATTCAGTGCGTACGGGAATTTTACACAGGTTGTCACTGTTTCAGAGGGCAACTGATAATAGAGCACATGCTAGAAGCCTGAAAAATCCTTAATCCAAAAATTTTATTCCAGAAATGTATATAATTTTTAAAAGATCACTAAGGCATTTAATATATTTTTGTTTACAATAAACAAAAGGTGAACCTAATGACCTGATTTAAATGTCCTCCAACAGAGGACTGACTAAATTATAGGCCAACCATACCATAGGATCCCAGGCACTTACATAAGGGGAAGATGTCATAGATGCCAATGTGGAAGATGATGATGACTCATACTTTAAATAAAAAAGTGAACTACAAAGAAGAACACAGAGCACAACCCTACTCCTGTAAAAAACATCTGGAAGAAGCAACACAAATGTTAATAATGTGTTCCTCAAAATGGAAAGGTAACAGTGATTTTTTCTTTTGTTCACCTCTATTTTATAATGTTTCTACACAGAACATGTATTATTCATAATATGAAACAGTCTATTTGAAAAACCTAAAAACATTTTTGAATGAGACGAACCCTACAGGCTATAAAGTAGTGTCAAACAAAATATTAATTGTAAATATCACCTACCCCCTGGAAAAACACATTCTTCCCCTTTCTGCTCTATGGATGCCTCTGATACTAGATTACACCCATTTCTGAACATGTTTAGTCTTGGTAAAGGAAGGAAACCGTAAGAGGTTACATGCCAGAACAAAGTAGAAACTGGCACTTTTACTCTAGCTTTGGTTGAGATCATTAAACAGTAAACAACACTCAGTTTCTAATGTAAACCACTATACTAGCCAACACTAAGCATGATGTGATCCTCACAAGAAACCTTCTTCAATAAAACATGCATGTAAGTCAGATACATTCTCATACAGAAATAACATTTAAGTTTCTGTTTGAGCTTACTATTCATCACAGTATACATCCTGAAAAGACCTCTTAGCAACAAAACAAAAAAGCGCATTCCTATCTTGTATGTATAGGCTGAAATATTAGGAAACAACTCGAATGAAAATTGAGCTTATATTAAATAGTCTAAGTCAGTCAATTGTAAAAGTTAACATATTGTTATCCCATTTTATTTTAAGGTCCAGATTCAGAATATACATTTCACAAGCAATTCATTAATTTCCTTGTTGTAATAAAAAGTGTAAAGACAAGACTACAAAGATGCCATCCTAATTGTCCCATTTATTTTCCACAACCAAAAGTCCTGTTCCAGTTTTCATAAAGCTCTAAATCTTCAGGAGATACACTAGGTCGCACAATTCTGAAAGCATTTTCAAAGTCACTGTAAGCTATTGGGCGAACTTGATCAGGTGTTATGGTGGCAATGTCAACAGCCTGCAAACTGCGAATAGGACCCAGAGACGCCTCCCGGCACAGCTGAGTCATGTCTGCCCCAGAGAACCCCTCAGAATGCTGCACCACCAGTGCGAGCTCCTCCTCACTGAGGCAGCACTGCTCCTTGGACATCAGATTAACTACTATCTGTTTCCTGGCTGAAGCTTCTGGGAGGGGAATATACAGCCTTTTCACCAGCCTTCTCCGGGCAGCCTCGTCAATTTCTTGTGGCCGGTTGGTTGCTCCCACCACTAGAATACGGTCTTCAGAAGATGTGGCTGCCCCATCTAACTGAACTAGAAATTCGGTTTTATCCTTCTAGAAGATTCGTGCTCACCATCTCGCGTTGAGATAACAGGGAATCAATTTCATCAATAAATATCACAGCTGGTTGCTGACATCTTGCTACAGCAAACAATGCACGGACCATTTTCTCCCCCTCACCTACCCACTTGGAAGTCAAGGAGGAAGCAGAGATACTGAAGAATGTTGCCCCAGCCTGACTAGCAATGCATTTGCCAATCAGAGTCTTACCAGTGCCAGGAGGACCGAAGAGCAGAATGCCTTTAGGGGGTCCTCGTAGGCCAGTGAAGATGTCTGGCCGCAACATGGGCCACACAACTATCTCCTTTATTGTAGCCTTGGCAAATTCCACGCCTGCGATATCTTCCCAGTTTACTGGAGGTCCCTGATCCATAATTTCATTCGTAATAAGTTCAATCATTCTGGGCTCCAAGTTCTTCAGACGCTCGTCCATGGGATGTGCTGGGTCTGCAGCACCCGCACCCTGAGGCTTATACTGCATCCCCCCACCTGGATCTCCCCATCTTGCTTAGGTACAGGAGGAACAAACTTTCCAAATATTCCTCGGGATCTACCAGCCCCCAGAGACTTTTTTACTCCACCATATGAAGACCCTGATGCACGCTGGGGCTGGTGGTGCTTTTTCTGCTGATCTACCCATAACTGTTCCTTTGCAGTTTTAAAAGCAGGCAGGCTGCTCTCCCCTCTTTGGACATTATCTTCTGTTTTACTAAAAGCCTTATTCAGTATTGGGGTGGAAAGTGCATCAATGGTGCCAGCACCATAAAAAGCTTTTGTCCTGTGCATTTTCACAGAAAGAAGGAAAACAAGACTGATTAGATGAGAACACATTGAGACCTATTCTGCCTTTTAGAAAGCTGTTATTTTCTGTTTTGACATTCCCAAATAATGGTTTGGCATGGAACTTTGCAAGGGCTGACTCACCAAAAGGTGCTGAGGCTACAGGACATGTCTTAATGGTGTTAATGACCAGAGGAGGCTGGGCACTCTGAGGGCATGTCAAAGAAGGACCACCCTCTGCAAACTCTTGAGTCCTGTCAGCACCATGGGCTGAATTAGTCAACAGGGTGCTCTCCCCAGAACCACCACAAGCGCTAAACGTAGAAAGGTCAAAGACAGTGGCCTCTTTGTGGATGACTAGTGATGCATCAGCAGGCGCCAACAGAGAGTCTTTGGATTTCTTGCCAGCACGCATCATCTCCTGCACATTGCTCAGTTTGAACACATTATTTACTGACAATCCAGACTTCCATTTGTCACTGTCAGTTTGCTGAGATCTTGCAAGAGTTAAAATGCTTTCGGCATAGTTATTCAAGCCAGTTTCAACATTGTCAGAATCAATAACTGCAGAATATTTCTCTGCGTATTTTCTGAACAGTGTAGTAGCACAGACCTGGGAGATATCAGAGTTTGCCCATGCATACTGAATGCGGAGTATCTGCGCTCGGTAGGCATCTGCCTTCTGTCCAGGTGTACACGTACCAGATGTAAGTGCAAAGTAATTCTTCTGCCAGTCACTCAGGTGTACAGACCTGGAGCTGGAGGCCTGCATTTTAGAGGCTCTATGACAAATAACAAAGATGAAAAAAATTCAGTTTAGAAGGAAACAAAGACATAACACTTTAAACATACTTTTAAAATCTTTGCCCATCTTAAGGAAAACACACTGGACTTTTTATTTATAAAGCAAATTTATAAGGAAAGGCTGTTTATAGTGGAAACATCTATTTAACCATAGCTTTCAAACATTCAAGATATAAAGATTAAAGAGTCAATTATGCTCTGTTATGGGTTAAACTGTTTTAGTTATATAACAATTTTCCCTGTGAATAGGAAAAACACTCACAAGGTTTAGAGGGTGGTGTCAGTGACCAGAATGCCCAGTGGCTGGGCATTCTGAGGGCACTTCAAAGGACCACCATCTGGAAAGTCTTGGGTCCTGTCAGGGCCATGGGCCTAGTTAGTTAATAGGTCACTCTCCCCAGAACCACCACAAACACTAAATGCAGGAAGATCAAAGACAGTGGCAGCAACATGGAAAACAATGGAACTAGAGACAAGCAAAGCAAAACCAACCAAGTCAAGCAGAGGGGGTGTAAGTCTGGTCTCTAAGGACAGTCAGAGAACAATGTCATGGTGGGTTCTTCCTACTGCTGGGCCTTCAGTTTTATCTGTAAAATAAGAGAAATCATTGTGAGAATCAAGTCAAATAATGAATATGAAAATACCTGAAAATTACTATTAGCCTCTTTACTGCACAAATGCAGACAGTGAGGCTGAGAGTTCAGAAACTTAAGCTGAGGTCACACAGCCAGTGAGCAATGGTGCCAGAATTCACACATGAGCAGTTTCACTGTAGTTCATGTGCACTTTACCATGGACAAAATGCCCCTTCTCAGTGCCACCAAAGGTCACAGATAACAGACAGGAACAATTATCACATAGTAAATGTTTCCAAGGATTTGGAACAGGTAGATGAACACTTAAAACAAGATGCCCCAGAATCTCTCACAATTTCCCAGTTTCACAGGATGCTTTATAAAGCGAAGCTGTTATGATGAAATATGAGAACGAGTGGGTAGGAAGATGCTTTATTTTAGATCTTTTCCCCCTCATGTCAGTCTTACAAGCCTCCTTACATTAAGTTAAAATTATTTTTACAGAATTGTAGATGAATGTGTAGATGAATGTCAGTGGATGTGTAGAATTTACCTGACAATCCACAAGAAAAATGTGTAAGAAAATGTTGAAGCTTCCTAAGAGTACTGCAGTAAAGTAAAAACCAAGAACTTTACGTATTTTAAATTTTACCTTTGAAATTGCATGTAAATATAGCTTAATAATCAGCAGGTTCTTTTGGTGCAAGAGCCATGCTTAATACAGCTTTCTCCCATGAACCCTACAAAGAATCAGTCATATTTTAAGTAGGCGTTCATAAAGCTCTGTAATATTTTTGAAAAAAATAAACTTAACATTAAGAGAGATCCTAATTTGCTTACAGCTGTAAAGTCAAAACTAGAACTGACATATCGTGACAATTTATCCCTCTTTCCACTATTCCATTTTATTCTATTTTAATCCCACAATACCAGAAATGAGAAATTGCAAGAGAGGTGATTTGGAAGTCACTTACAACCAACTTTCTTGTTATTATGAACATCCTATTCCTTTCCCACAGCGTCATCCCATCTTATCATCTGCAACCCTAGGATTCTTCCAAAGGCTCAGCGTTCTAATCACTGTCCCCCAATAACCTGCTCTTTCCTTCCCACCCTCTCATATTTCTTCAACATTCACCTCTCAAGTCTTCCTTTTTCCTTTTAACGCAATCATTCACCCAAGGACTACTGACACAAAAACCAAAGACGGCTTGGCCGGCGCCCCTCAGCAGCACAGCCTGGCCCCGGGCACTACTTCCTAGATCTCTACAACAGTTATTCGGCAGTGCTGTGTGAGCTGCACTCCCATCTTCTGGGGTTTTCCCTGCCCGGTGTAGGATGAGGTGTTGATCCAGACGGTAGGTGCTTTCCACCACACCGACCCTCCCCTGCACCTGGAGGAGCATCCCCGGGGACAGTGGTCACCGCGCTGGCCGGGCTGCGGATGGCAGACCCCGCGGCGCTCTCAGGGAGGGACCGCCCACGGCCCGCTGGCCCTGACCTCGGGTGCAGGCCCTTCCTTCTGGCCCCAGCCCTGGCCCCTCCTCCCCTCCCGGAGCCTCGGGAGAGCGCCGCCCGCCCGCCCGGCCCCCGGGACACCGCCTCCTCAGAGGCCGGCTCCGGAACCGCCGCTGCTGGAGCCTTAGCCGGGAGACCACATCTCGGGTCGGCCTGCCCGCACGTGGAGCCACTCGCACCTTCAGCCTTCCCGGCCCCGCGCCCCACCCCGGCCTTAGCTTCCCAAGGCTCTCCCCGCCGACCTGCAGCTTCCGAAAAACGCGCGGACCGTCTGCGCCTGCGCACTGCTGCCGGTTCAGCCCCGCCGTGCGTGCGTGCGTGCGTGCATCCCGGCGTGCGTGAGTCTGTCAGACACTGAGAGCGCGGGCGGGGAAGCTCTGTAGGCTTCCGGGGGCGGGGTCTGAGCTTCCAGTCCCGCCCCGGCCCCGCCCCCGTGTCTCGGTTACCAAGCTCAAGTTCCGACCAGCTCCTAGGTGAGTTGGTTTGGTTGTTTCCCTTAGGAACGGACCCCCTGTCACACATCTTTAGACTCAATTTGGGAGTTAGAATCCGCATCTAAGATCCCCACGTCACTCAGCCAGCGCGTCCTTTTCTTCCGTGGGTCCTGGAGGACTTGCTCCTGGAAGACTGGGAAGCATGCCCTTCTTCCTAGGGTTTGTCCTGGTGCAGGACAAGGAACGGAATACCCCTCACAGCCACCTCTGGGTATTAGGTTGGAGCAAAAGTAATTATGGTTTCAGACCTTGAATTTTAAATCATTATCAGTTCAGTTCAATTGAGTCTCTCAGTCATGTCCGACTCTCTGCGACCCCATGAATCGCAGCACGCCTGGCCTCCCTGTCCATCACCAGAGTTCACTCAGACTCGCATCCATCGAGTCAGTAATGCCATCCAGCCATCTCATCCTCAGTCATCCCCTTCTCCTGCCCCCAATCCCTCCCAGCATCAGAGTCTTTTCCAGTGAGTCAACTCTTCGCCTGAGGCGGCCAAAGTACTGGAGTTTCATCTTTAGCATCATTCCTTCCAAAGAAATCCCAGGGCTAATCTCCTTCAGAATGGACTGGTTGGATCTCCTTGTAGTCCAAGGGACTCTCAAGAGTCTTCTACAACACCACAGTTCAAAAGCATCAATTCTTCCACGCTCAGCCTTCTTCACAGTCCAAGTCTCACATCCATACATGACCACAGGAAAAACCATAGCCTTGACTAGACGGACCTTAGTTGGCAAAGTAATGTCTCTGCTTTTGAATATGCTATCTAGATTGGTCATCACTTTTCTTCCAAGGAGTAAGCATCTTTTAATTTCATGGCTGCAGTCACCGTCTGTAGTGATTTTGGAGCCCCCAAAATAAAGTCTGACACTGTTTCCACTGTTTCCCCATCTATTTGCCATGGAGTGATGGGACCAGATGCCATGATCTTCATTTTCTGAATGTTGAGCTTTAAGCAAACTTTTTCACTCTCTTCTTTCACTTTCATCAAGAAGCTTTTTAGTTCCTCTTCACTTTCTGCCATAAGGGTGGTGTCATCTGCATATCTGAGGTTATTGATATTTCTCCTGGCAATCTTGATTCCAGCTTGTGTTTCTTCCAGCCCAGCATTTCTCATGATGTACTCTGCATATAAGTTAAATAAGCAGGGTGACAGTATACAGCCTTGACGTACTCCTTCTCCTATTTGGAACCAGTCTGTTGTTCCATGTCCAGTTCTAACTGTTGCTTCCTGGCCTGCATACAGATTTCTCAAGAGGCAGGTTAGGTGGTCTGGTATTCCCATCTCTTAAAGAATTTTCCACAGTTAATTGTGATCCACACAGTCAGAGGCTTTGGCATTATAACTAGGTTCGAACATATTGTGATTAATCAAAATAGGAACCATTACAATCAACATGTTCTTGCCAACCAGAAATGTTTGTTTATTCCCACTGCATAAAAATCTGTACTTCAGGATTCAACAGACTCTTGGAAAGCATTTTCTGAGTCCTGCTGCTTGTGAAAGCATTTCCCCTGCAAAAGTTGCTGAGATGCTTGAAAAAGTGGTATTTGGTCAGGGAGAGCTCAGCTGAATATGGTGGATGAGGCAAAACTTCATAGCCCAACTTGTTTAACTTTTGAAGTGTTGGGTGGTAGGGCATTGTTGTGGAGAAGAATTGGGGCCTTTCTGTTGACCAATGCTGGATGCAGCTTTGTAGTTTTGGGCGCATCTCATTGATTCGCTGAGCTTACTTCTCAGAGATGTTTTCGCTGGGATTCAGGAAGCTGTAGTAGATTAGATGGGCAGCAGACCACCAAACAGTGACCGTGACCCCTTTTTTGGTGCAAGTTTGGGTTTTGGAAGTGCTATGGAGCTTTTTCTAGGTCCAACCACTGAACTGGTTGTCATATAAAATCCAGTTTTCTTCACACATCACAGTCTGATTGAGAAATGGTCCGTTGTTGTTGAATAGAATAAGAGATGACATTTCAAAATGATGATTTTTTTTTTTTGATTTGTGGTCAGCTTATGAGGTACCCATTTAGCAAACATTTTTACCTTTCCAACTTGCTTCAAATACCAAATGACCGTAGAATGGTCGATGTTGAGTTCTTGGGCACTTCTTCATATAGTTGTAAGAGGATCAGCTTCGATGATGCTCTCAGTTTGTCATTGTCAGCCTCTGATCAGCTTTCATGATGGCTCTCAATCGGTCATTGTCAACTTCTGATGGCAGGCCACTACATTCCTCATCTTCAAGGCTCTCATCTCCTTTGCAAAACTTCTGCATTGTACATTTGTTAGCGTTCCTGGGCCAAGTGTGTTGCAAGTTGTCTCTGCTGCTTTATGACCCATTTTGAACTCAAATAAGAAATTCACTCAAATTTGTTTTTTGTCTAGCATCATTTCCATAGTCTAAAATACATATAAAGTAAATAGCAAGTAATAATTCATTAGCAAAAACCATGAAGCAAGAAATGAGCATGAAAATGATGTATAACATAACCACATTTAAGAATGTATTCCAGTATCAAATGGAAGAGTTCAATGAAGCAAAAAACCACACTTTTGCACCAACTTAATAGTTCATGCCATGAGTCACCTGGGAAGTGTGGAGTCTGATGGAATGAGCTGAGGGGGTCACAAAGGACCATCTTCCCACCTTCTCATCCTGCCATCATCCTACCGGGGCTCATCACCTCAGTGTCCCAAGGGCACACCTACAACTCCAGGAACCTGCTGACATATTCTGGTTTAGAGCAAGAAGGGGCTGCGCTGGAGAAGAGCGTGCCCTCCTGAGTGCCTCTCTCAGAGATGAAAGAGGATACGCTCCTTGGGAAGCCACAGGGCCTCCTCCTCTCCTGCCTATGGGCACTGCATCCCCAGAAAGTGAGCACCTGGCACCAGGGATGGAGAAAACGACTGTGCAGTTCCTGGAGCAACTAACAGCACATGACATTGAAATGCAAGGCCTAAAGGAGTGTGAGATGGAACACTTCTTTTAGAATCTTTCTTTAAACATTTTTAAAGTGGGCATAAAATAAAAGGGAATAATTGGACAATACGTTTTAAAAATAAACAAGGGAAAAGAGATGGACGCCAATCCATCTCTTGGATTAGATAGTAACAAAAGACTTTTATTGTAATTCTTCATAATATACTAAATAATTTACTAATTATTGTAATTACCCAGAAAAATGAAAATTAAAAACATTATCTTAAGACCAGCTTAATAGCTTTGTTTACTAGCTGTTTTTCTACTTGTATATTTAGAAATCATATCAATACTACGTATTTGGGTAATAGCAATTTTCAGTGATTTTCATCACCAAAGTTTTAGTGATAGCATTTTGGAGAATTTGTATTATATAAACCACCACCTTAGCCTCCTAAGAGCACTGTTCATGTGTGTGAGTGTGTGCTAAGTCACTTCCGTCGTATCTGATCTTTGTGACCCTATGGACTGTAGCCTGCCAGGCTCCTCTGTCCATGGGATTTCCCAGGCAAGAATACTGGACTGGATTGCCATGCCCTCCTCCAGGGGATCTTCCAAGCCAGGACTGAACTCATGTCTTTCGCATCTCCTGCACTGGCAGGTGAGTTCTTTACTTGGGAAGCCCATTGTTCTCATATTAAAATTTCTGCAAGTGACACTGGCATTGCCACTTTACTTTTGCACATTTGACAGAAAAGCATTTCCCAATCTAGCAGTTTTTTCTTCCTGCATAGTTGGCAAAAATCTAACTCAATTCCATGCCCTGTCAGAATTTCAACCTCCCCTCATCTATAAAACAAGAATAAGCATCTCTAACCCAAGCCGTTATTGTAAGAGTTATGGTTAACATGAGCTCTAATACTTAAGTTGTCAAAGCGGAAGCTGGCACATTGCAGACATTCAGCAGAAGCTGTGATGCTGTATCATATTTATTGGTACTGCTAGTGTTATTAGCGACATTTGGGGGATTCAAGCCCGAATCTATAGCAAGACCTTTTCTGTTACAAGTGGGATATTTTAGAAATCTGTCCTAATTCTTTAGCGTAATTGTTAAGAGTGTAGTGCTTGAGCTAGGTGGTCTTCCACTTTCCTTCTGAGACCATACACTGTTTTTTGTTATAGTTGTTGTTGTTTTTCTGCTTAGTAAAAAATTTTAAACCTACAAGGGAAGAAGTTTTCACTTACAGCGAACAGAGTGCAAGTTCTTGGTGTGAGGGATTCTGGGAGCTGGCCTCTCATTTCCATATTCATGAATATTATAAACATGATCTCCAACAAATGCCAATGCACAGTTCAGTAATCTCATTTGTTTTTAAGCAGAGGGAGAATATGGCCTCAGATAATGTGCATCTTCGTCTGCCGGAGAGTCATTTTAATTTTAAAAGTGGTGTGTTTATAGGTCCAGGGAAATGGATGCGGTGGAGGGGATGTGGAAGCAGATGGAACAAGAGTCAGTTCTTTCTGGGCGGGATTCCTGATTGTGGCTGGACTCTGACCAAGTTCCCACCTTTCACCTTCTTAACTTAGCATTAAGGAAGAAGGCAGAGTGAAAATTGAGGATGGAGGGGATGGGTCCCTGCCTCCATCAGAGAAGTAAAGGGTGTGTGGACCTGGAGTGAATGAGATGTGCAATTTCAGTAACAGGTTTTCCTAGCTCACTGGATGAACCGTGAGTCTCTGACAGGCTCCCTGGCATCAGCAACATGAATGGAGCTGGTGAGTGGGGAGATGGGCCTCCCCTGAAATGAGTGGATAGAGCAGGAAAGGAACGACTCACTTCTATTGCTTTCCTCCTGAGTCTGTGGCCAACATGAGTCCATACCACTGGTGCTTCCAGTTTAATACTGAATGTTGTGAGTTGAATTGTATCCCCTACCCCCAAAAAACATACATCCATCCAATGTCTGAGAATGTCACCTTATTTGGAAATAAGGTCTTTGCAGATGTTACTGAGTTAACCTGAGGTCATACAGGATTGAGATGGACCCTAATCCAGGGAACCGATGCTTCAGTAGAGAAGAAGAAAAGAGACACAGAGAAGACAGCCACCTGAAGATGAGGCAGAAGTAGGAGGTATGCAGCCACACGCCAGAGAACACCTGGGCTGCCAGAGGCTGGAACAGACAAGGAAGGATCCTCCCTGGGGCTTTGGAGGGAGTGTGCCTGGCTGGCCCCCGCTTCTGGATCCTGGCCTCCAGAACTCTGAGAGCAAATTTCTTTTCTTCTCAGCAGCCCTTAGGAAGCTAACACATGGTATTCTTTTTTTTTTTTTCCAGTTTTCTGACACTTATTCCCTGGAATTTGAGAATTTTTATTTATCTATTTATTTTTAATAGAAATTTATTTATTTTAATTGGAGGCTAATTACTTTACAATACTATATTGATTTTGCCATACATCAACATGAATCCACCAGAGGAGTACATGTGTCCCCCTCCCACCTCTCTCCCCTTCCCATCCCTCTGGGTCATCCCAGTTCACCACCCCGGAGCATTCTGTATCATGCAACAAACCTGGACTGGCGATTCGTTTCACGTATGATAACATATATTCAATGCCATTCTCCCTAATCATCCCACCCTCGCCCTCTCCCACAGAGTCCAAAAGTGTGTTCTATACATCTGTGTCTATTTTGCTGTCTCACATACAGGGTTATCATTACCATCTTTCTAAATTCCCTATATATGCATTATTATACTATATTGGTATTTTTCTTTCTGGCTTACTTCACTCTGTACAATAGGCTCCAGTTTCATCCACCTCATTAGAATTGATTCAAATGTATTCTTTTTAATGGCTGAGTAGTACTCCATTGTGTATATGTACCACAGCTCTCTTATCCATTCATCTGCTGATGGACATCTAGATTGCTTCCACGTCCTAGCTATTATGAACAGTTCTGCAATGAACATTGGGGTACATGTGTCTCTTTCAGTTCTGGTCTCCTCGGTGTGTATACCCAGCAGTGGGATTGCTGGGTCATATGGCAGTTCTATTTCCAGTTTTTAAGGAATCTCCACACTGTTCTCCATAGTGGCTGTACTAGTTTGCATTCCCACCAACAGTGTAAGAGGGTTCTCTTTTCTCCACATCCTCTCCAGCATTTATTGCTTATAGACTTTTGGATAGTAGCCATTCTGACTGGTGTGAGATGGTACCTCATTGTGGTTTTGATTTGCATTTCTCTGATAATGAGTGATGTTGAGCATCTTTTCACGTGTTTGTTAGCCATCTGGATGTCTTCTTTGGAGAAATGCCTATTTAGTTCTTTGGCCCATTTTTTGATTGGGTCATTTCTTTTCCTGGAATTGAGCTTCAGGAGTTGCTTGTATATTTTTGAGATTAATTCTTTGTCAGTTGCTTCATTTGCTATTATTTTCTTCCATTCTGACGGCTGTCTTTTCACCTTGCTTATAGTTTCCTTTGTTGTGCAGAGGCTTAAAGGTCTAAATGTAACACCAGAAACTATAAAACTCCTAGAGGAGAACATAGGCAAAACACTCTCTGACATAAATCACAGCAGGATCCTCTATGACCCACCTCCCAGAATATTGGAAATAAAAGTAAAATAAACAAATGGGACCTAATTTAAAATTAAAAGCTTCTGCACAACGAAGGGAACACATGGTATTCTTATGCCAGAGGGGCTGGTGCTAGGTGGTGAAGGCAGAGTTCAGATCCTGACCCCACTACTCATGATCTACCTCCAAGGACTGTGGGGGGGATAAATGGAGCTGACCTCTGAAGGGGCACTGAGGCCAGAGCTGACCTCAGGAAAGAGCGCCTAAGTGATAGGCATTGTTATGGGCAAGTCCTTTGCTGGACATGGGTTGCACAGATCAGAGCTTCTCACAGAAAAACAACCCATGCTGTTGGTGGTGTTTCTACTTTGTAATTTAGCCAGATTCTCTTATTTTCATAGACTGTTGGAATCTCAGATACAGAAGAGAGATTAAAGGTCATGTACTGTAGTTTTCAGTCTCTTGGAAGTGTTTCCCCATCATTTCTCACTTGTTGATTTTCCTGTCTCCAGCCAGCACCCACTGAGGTGGAGCATTTACTGACCTGTGAGAAATCACATTCTATTTGCTGATAAGTTGACTTTTCACATTGAAAATAACTCCCTCCATGTCACTTGCTCTTTGAGGCACAAAGACTCTTCATGTCAGAGTGAGGGTAACATTTGAAGACAGTTACCAAGTAAGCCCTCTCTGTGTCTTTCCCAATAAAATATTCTTCCATTTTAACACTCCTCATGTGACTTGGCTCCTCTCGAATGCCTGGAGATGTTGCTGAAACTTGTCCTCTGTTCACCTGTGCTGAGTAGAAATGCAGAGACAGAGTTTTGGGTGAAGCAGAAAAGAATAGGTTTGTTGTTTTGCCAGGCAAAGGGGGCCGTGGGAGGCTAATGCCCTCAAAATTATGTGTCCTGCCCTGGACGGGGTAGTGAGGAGTCGTATAGTGTTCAAGGACAGAGCATGATCAACTTGTGGACATTCTTCTGGTGGGCTGGTGGTGAGGTAATTAGGAGTCAGCGTTCCCTCTGGTCTGGGTTCCATGTGCTTGTGAGCAGCACACAGTTAATTTTCTCACCTGGTGGGGGTCTCAGCCTCTGCTAAACAGCTCAAAGGGCATGGCTCAGAGGATTAGCTATCGTCCTTGAGGAAGAACTAAAGTCCTTGGCTTTGTTTATTGGCTAACCTATTACCATTTTGTCTTGCTTAACTGTTTTCCTTTCTGTATTTTCTCACTTCTCTTAATAAATTTATTCTTAGACTAAAGTTTTCTGTAGACAAAAGGCAGGTACAGTTCCCTGTGCTATAAAATGGGCTTTCCAGATGTCACAGTGGTAAAGACTCCGCCTGCAATGCGGGAGACATGGGTTTGATCCCTGGGTTGGGAAGATCCCCTGGAGAAACAAATGGCTTCCCACTCTAGTATTCTTGCCTGGAGAATTCCATGGACAGAGCAGCCTGGTGGGCTACAGTCCATGGGGTCGCAAAGAGTTGGATACAAATGAACTACTGAGCACGCACACACATGCTATGTAATAGGCCCTTATGTTTATCTATTTTATATATAGTAGTGTGTATATTTTAATCCCAAACTCCCAATTTATCCCTCTCCCTTCCTTTCCCGTTTGTTAACGTAAGTCTGTCTTCTGTGTCTGAAGCTGTTTCTGTTTTGTAAATAAGTTCGCCTGTATCATCTGTTTGAAGTCCACATGGAGTGATTTCATATGACACTTATCTTCCTCCTTCTGGCTTACTTCACTTCGAGTGATCACTTTTAGGTCCATTTATATTGTTGCAGATGTCATTACGTCATTCCTTTACAGAGCTAAGTAATACTCCTGCTTCTTTTTTAAAAATCTTGGCTTTGGTACAGATTCCTCCTGTGTCAGGCATGGAGTCAGCAGGAATGAGATTCTCTGTTGTCAGGAAATTTGGCTGCTTGCTGCATTTTAGGAAGGAGGTATACGATTCCAAAAGGTATCTTGGGTCTGATGAGTTATATATTAGGTCTATGTCCCTGGCTCCTGACACAGAGCTCCTAAATCCTCTGGATTCTGTGGGTAACAGGAATCGCTTTTGTTCTAGGGAGGCTACTCTTGGCAGGTCCGCAGACGGGGTAAAGATGGAGGTGGTCACCATAGTGAGAAGGTGGGAACATTCAGCACCATCCCATCCCCCACCTCCAGTGGGGGAGGGGACCAGAGACTTGGGTTAATCACAGTGGCCAGTGATTTAATCAACCAGTGATGTACTGGAATCTCCATGAAAACTCCTAATCAATAGGGTTTGGAGCACTTCCACACTGGTGATAACATCACTGACTCAACGGACATGAGTTTCAGCAAGCTCTGGGAGCTGGAGATGGACAGGGAAGCCTGGCATGCTGCAGTCCATGGGGTTGCAAGGAGTCAGACGTGACTGAGCAGCTGAACTGACTGACTGACTGAGCACATCAGGCTGCTTGCAGAGCCATGCGCTCGGGGGAGTGGGGGTGGGGGTGGAAGCCCCCACTCCCTCCAGCTGCCCCATCCTATGTCTCTCTTCTCTCTGGTTGTTCCTGAGTTGTATCCTTCATGTTAAACTTGAGGATGCAGATAAAGTAACTTCCTGAGTTCTGTGAACTGTTCTGGCCAACAGTGGATCTTGACATGGGAGTGATGGGGACCGCCAGTATACAGCAGGTCAGGTAGGAGGCCAGGAGGCCCGGGCTGGTAGTGAGGTGAGGCTATCTGAGGGACTGAGCCCTTAACATGTGGGGTTGGATGCTGACTCCAGGCAGTGCTGTCAGACGGGTGGGAAACTGCTGTTGGAAACCAGTCCATGTTTTTGGTGCCAGGAGGGAAAACCCTTTCATTTGTGGTCAGAAGTGTCATACGAAAAAGCAGGTTTCTTGGCATCAAGATGTTAGGTGTATCCAGATGGATGTGGGATGTTCCCTGTGCTGACTGGAACTGCCTGTTGTCGGGAGCTGCTAGCTGGTTCCAGGGCCCGTGGTGGGCTGTGCACTGCACCCGGACACTGGATCGGCCATGAAGATGCTTCACAGATGGGCTAGGCTGCACAGTGCTGACCTTCAGAAACTTCCCCACCTTGGGCTGTTTGGGGATTGTCTGGTTAGGGTCAGGGTCCAAGACTCTACCCTGGGAGGCGAAGACGGGCTTTTCCCAGAAGGGAGTGAAAGCTCCTCACTGCCAGTTATCCTGAGAAATGGCTTATCTGGGCAAGAGACAGCACACTTGGAATCGAATGGCTAAGAAAGTGTGAATTCCAGACTGCCATGTTCCAGACCTCATGCAGAAAATTCACTAGACCTCTTTCTCATCTGTAAAATGGGAGTAATAGTTGATAACTTTAAAGTATTAAATAAATTAATATTAAAATACAACATAGAGAACATGCCATGAGGATATGTGTTAAATAAACTGGGAGGAAGTATGCCCTTCTGTTCCGAGGCTGGGTAATTTGGGGTTTAATCACGGTGCTATGGAAATGTCGAGAGAGGTCCAGGGTGGGGAAACTGCCACGAGTTAGCTAGAAATGAGCCAGAAGTGGGCAAGCTGCAGTCTCTCCTGGGTCTACATTGCAACTGAGGTGTGAGATTCCCCGACACAAAGATCCAGCCCAGTCAGTAGGGAGCTCTTCATTCACCCACCAGCTTCCTGCTCCCTGTCTGCCCATGCCGCCCGGCAGCATCTCTGCGGTCACCTGCTGCCCTGTCTCCTGCCTCAAACACAAATCTGGGTCGTCTTTCCAAAGCGCATTTGTGGATCGGCTGGGTGGAGCCACTCCCAAAGGCTACGGGCTGCAGCTGTGTTGGTGACTCAGGCCCCATGTCGGGGGCCCTGCAGCAATCTTAACTCCAGAGCACACTCGGGGCAGACAGCCTCACTGTATGAGGCAGGCCCCTCGGCCTCCACACCATGATCTGAGCTCAGATTACCACCCTCTGCAGCTCCTGATGTGGCAGCACCAGTGGGTCCCCGTGGTCCATCCCACGTCCCCACACTGGAATCCAGGTCTGTCCACTAATGGGCAGAGAACAAATGAGCTGACCAAATGAGAGAGGGACCACATGGCATCTGATGTGTTAATAGATTTCAAAAACACAGATAATTCAACTACATGCACGTAGATCACAGAGATCTTTAAAGTTCAAGGTGAAGGTGAAGTTGCTCAGTCATGTCCGACTCTGCGACCCCGTGGACTATAACCTATTAGGCTTCTCCATCCATGGGATTCTCCAGGCAAGAATACTGGAGTGGATTGCCATTTCTTTCTCCAGGGGATCTTCCCGACCCAGGGATCGAACCCTGGTCTCCCGCAGTGGAGGCAGACGCTTTAACCTCTGAGCCACCAGGGAAGCCCTTAGCCCTAATAATAATTCAAGGTCCCATTCTGAGAGTGTTTTTGACAATTCTATAGTCTCCAAAGAATAAACACTTGTCTTGGGGTTAAAATATACGTATTTCTAAGAATAAAGATAGTTTCAAATAAAGATCAGTGATTTGGACAAAACCTGCATATTCCTGATATTTATGTGTAAAGAGAATCTTCAGGTGTTTATTAGTCATGATGCCCCAGGGCAGGAGGCCTAATCAGATGAGAGCAAGGCCCCGGAAGTCTTTCTCACCACACCATCAGAACGTGGTCTCTGGCTGTGCCTTGATTCTAAATTTACTGATATTTCTTTAGAAGCTGAAGTCATTTCCAAATAAAACTCATATGTTGCTATTACATCTAGAACAGTGACTGACATATACTGCATGCTGCTGCTGCTGCTGCTAAGTCGCCTCAGTCGTGTCTGACTCTGTGCGACCCCATAGACGGCAGCACACCAGGCTCCCCCATCCCTGGGATTCTCCAGGCAAGAACACTGGAGCGGGTTGCCATTTCCTTCTGCATGCATATGCGCTAAGTCGCTTTAGTCATGTCCGACTCTTCCAGACCCCATGGACCGTATCCCGCCAGGCTCCCTGTCCAGGGGACTCTCCAGGCAAGAACACTGGAGCGGGTTGCCAGGCCTTCCTGCAGGGGGCTCTTTCAGACCCAGGGACTGAACCTGTGTCTCCTGCGTCTCCCGCATTGGCGGGCAGGTTCTCTACCACCAGCACCGCCAGGGAACCCCACCAGACATGTACTAGGCACTCCCTAAATGCCTGATGACTAAATGAATGTCATTTAAAAACATCCAGGAACGTCATATCATTAGCTGTTTTGAAAGGATTAGTCCACATTATAACAACCGATTTTCTACGGTATAGAACAAGAGGCTCGTCAGACACAATACGCATAATACTTCACAATGTTTATTAAGCATTAAGCCATGTGACAAAACAATTTAAATACCACAAGTATAAATTCCATAATCATAGATCACCCTGGATGACATTTCAATAAGGCTTTACCCCACTGACAACTTCAAAGGCACAGAAACATATGATTTTTTTAATCAACAGAAGTCAGAGCCAAATAATGAATAAAAGCTATATTCACTGAGGTTAACTTGTAGCACATAATATTTCTTCACTGATGAGTGGCTGAAAAGGTGCAATCATGGGATTCTTTCTGGATAACTCTGGGAAAAGATTGAAGGCAGGAGGAAAAGGGGATGACAGAGGATGAGATGGTTGGATGGCATCACTGGCTTGATGGACATGAGTTTGAGTAAACTCTGGGAGTTGGTGATGGATGATAAAGCTTGGTGTGCTGCAGTCCATGGGGTCACAAAGAGTCAGATACGACGCAGCCACTGAACTGAACTGGAGAAGCATGTGCCATGTACAGGCTGGGTTCCAAGGAGCTGGGCTGATATAGTTTCCTCTCATCCCAGTCTTCAGATAATTTCAATTTTTGATCTCTACAGGGAAAAAAAGAACAGGAACATATGGCTATGTTTTAAAAATGTGAAAGAATTTTGCATACTCCTCCCTGGAACACAGAGAAGGACTATACTTTCTCCATCTGTGAAATAGAAGAGTTTGAACTGGAAGAAATTAGCTTTTATTGCCAATATGGCTTCCCTATGATTGTTGTTGTTTTGTTGCAAAGTTATGTCTGACTCTTTTGAAACCCCATGGACCATAGCCCACCAGGTTTCTCTGTCCATTGGATTTCCTGGGCAAGAATACTGGAGTGGGTTGCCATTTCCTTCTCCAAGGGATCTTCCTGACCCAGGGATCGAACCCATGTCTCCTGCACTGACAAGCAGATTTTTACCTCTGAGTCACCTGGGAAGCCCCTTCTCTATGATACATTTTAGTGTCTCCTGCACTGACAAGCAGATTTTTACCTCTGAGTCACCTGGGAAGCCCCTTCTCTATGATACATTTTATTAATGTCCACTAGAGTCTTGGCCCCATTTCCTACCTTATGTAAAATAGGGTAGTTCCTTCTTTCCTTCAGAACTGTGACCGTTGCATTTGATATAAACTTACATAAGCACAAGGGGGCTTCAGTGGTGACTCAGTGGTAAAGAATCTGCCTGCCAATGCAGGGGACAGGGGATTGATCTTGGGTTGGGAAGATCCCCTGGTGGAGGGCATGGCAACCCACTCCAGTATTCTTGCCTGGAGAATCCCACAGACAGAGGAGCATGATGCACAGAAGCCCATGGGGATCACAAAAGGTCAGACACGGCTGAGCACGTTAACATAAGCACAAGTAAAACCAAGGCATTAAGACTGTCATCACTCTAATTAATCTGACTAAAACATATATGCACTGTGATTTACTATTGTATCCTCCATTTAAAAAATTTTTTTCCTTTCTGTTACCTTTGGGATTGATGGCAAGTGTAGTGAAGGACAGGAAGCTGCAGTCCAGCGGCTCACAGAGCTGGACATGATTTAGTGACTAAACAACAAATAATGACTTCACACGGGCTTCCCAGGCAGCGCTAGTGGTAAAGATTCCGCCTGCCTACGCAAGAGACAGGAGACCTGGGTTCGATCCCCAGAGGGAAGATGCCCTGGAGGAGGGCGTGGCAACCCACTCCAGTAGTCTTGCCTGAAGGATCCCCAGTGGACAGAGGAGCCTGGCTACGGTCCATGGGGTCACAGAGAGGTGAACACGACTGAAGCGGCACAGCACTTGCACACATGCATGGCAACTCCAGAGCACCTGCCACTTCTATCGGAGACCTGCCTCTGTTTCAGACGAGTTTTCTGAGCTACAGTCTCCTGTGTTGTTCCAGGCACAGAGGAGTAAGACATGATAAGATACACAAACATAGAGTCGCAGAAATGTTCCTCTAGAGTGTTTGCCTGTGTGGTTTTGTTTTGATTTTATCTTACTCCCCCACATACACACCCCCCTCCCCACCACACACAGAGATGCTTATTGTGGAGCAGTGGAATAATCTGGAACTATAGGCCTCTTCCCAACACCTCCCGAGATGCTAAAGCTCTGACTGTGGTGTTGCCCCCTGAAGGGTGATCCATCAGCTTATGAGCAGCAGCCCTTTAGGAAAGGGGTTTGCCGAGCCAGGAAAAGGACCTGATATTTCAGGACACACCCTGACAGAGAGGTCTCTGACCTCTTGGGCCAGAAGCCTGGGATGGAGCTCTCACATAAATTAAATGCAATATTTAACTTCTGATCTTTTGAGCACTACACAGTAGTCCCCAACCTTTTCAGCACTGGGAACTGGTTTTGTCGAGGACAATTTTTCCACCAACCATTTGTGGGGGATGGTTTAAGGATGATTCAAATGTGTTTCATTTATTGTGTACCTTATTTGTATAATTATTGTATTAGCTCCTCCTCATATCATCAGGCATTAGATCCTAGAGGCTGAGGACCACTGCACTATAGTATTAATATCTCAGGTACTCATAGTTAAAATTAAGAGCCCAGAAGATCAAGTTGTATGTGCTCAGCAAACTAATTCCATCACACATTTAGGTTTCACATCCCCCGTGGATGATGACAGATGGGCATAAAGCAGAAAAAGAAAGAAAGAAAAGTTGGAATGAGGATGCAATGGCTGGAGCATGAACAACCATTTTGGGCCATAAGACAGATGTTCTATGCTGATGCTAAAAATAGCAGGGAAGCAAGAAGGAAGGATCCTGGGATCCTGATGATTCTTGAAACCCCACTCTTGCCCCTTGATTGCCTTTCTTTAAACTCTTTTTCAGTTCAGTTCAGTTGCTCAGTCGTGTCTGACTGTTTGCAACCCCATGAATTGCTCTTTTCAGAGGGATATAAATCTCTTACTTGTTTAATATAAAAAAGAAAGAAAAGGAGAAGCTCCTACCACCTACCTCCCCCAAGTGGGACAAAAGGAAAAAGAAAGAAATCAAGGTGGTGGAAAAACTCCAGTGGAATGACATTCATAAAATAACCTAATGCCAAGGCGCTACAGATCCTTGTAGTTCGACAGACCTCATTCCAACTCGTCAATGCTGTGTTTGTGCAGATGCTTTTCTCACAAGTCACTGATGCACAACAGTTTAACATTTTCTTTCTCTAAATCAACGTGAGTGTGGTCCTTCCTGACAGCAAACCAGCAGTCATGTCAAACTCCTTTTTGAGTGTCCTCACCCATTTTCCTTTATCTACCATTTGCCAGTTTATAAGTCGCTATGATTGTTAAGTTGGGGGAACACTAAAGAAAGCTGAGGGGATATTACAGAGATGTATGACTGATAGTCTCAAATAAAAGAGTACAACGTAGAAATCTATCGAAGTTTCTAAAGACTCCCTGTGTGGTATGTTCCCTCCACTTCTCCAGACCAGACAGGGCAGGTTCTCTCTCCCTCTCTCTAGGGTGGAGGGAGTTTGGCCCCACAGGGTGGCTTACCTGCCTTTTCCTCCCCCTGTGCTCGTAACACCGTGGCTGCCATCTCCTGGATGTGCTCCCAGGCCAGCTGCACGTGGGCCAGCTCCACTGTGCGCGAGCAGATGGCAAAGCGCAGCACGAACCGGTCTCTCAGGGAACAAGGGACCAGGTGGATCTTTCTGGCACTGTTTATGCTTTCCAGAAGAGCTTCATTCAGTTTGTTGGAACCCTGCAGATTGAGAAAGGCAGTACTCAAATCTTTTGGAGGCTCAAACATGCAACACGAAGCCAGGTAGGTGTTGGATGATACAGTCCCAGGTCAGTGGGAGAACCACCTCACCACAGGCCTTCCATTTGCAGTCATAAAAAATTCAGCTAAGTAACCATGATGCGGGACCAAGAGAGGGCTGCCTCCCCTGCACAATTCCTCCTGTTCCAGCACTGCCAAAAGGTGAGCCTTCTGTGACCCAGGTTTACAGAGAAAAAACAGAAGCTTCCTAGACACGTCACCTGTAAGTTGATAAGCTTATTAATAACCTCAGATATGCAGATGGCACCACCCTTATGGCAGAAAGTTGATGAAAGTGAAAGAGGAGAGTGAAAAAGTTAGCTTAAAGCTCAACATTCAGAAAACTAAGATCATGGCATCTGGTCCCATCACTTCATGGGAAATAGATGGGGAAACAGTGGAAACAGTAGCTGACTTTATTTTTCTGGGCTCCAAAATCACTGCAGATGGTGACTGCAGCCATTAAAATAAAAGCTGCTTACTCCTTGAAAGGAAAGTTATGACCAACCTAGACAGCATATTAAAAGCATAGACATTACTTTGTCAACAAAGGTCCGTCTAGTCAAGGCTATGGTTTTTCCAGTGGTCATGTATGGATGTGAGAGTTGGACTGTGAAGAAAGCTGAGTGCCAAAGAATTGATGCTTTTGAACTGTGGTGTTGGAGAAGACTCTTGAGAGTCCCTTGGACTGCAAGGAGATCCAACCAGTCCATCCTAAGGAGATCAGTCCTGGGTGTTCATTGGAAGGACTGATGTTGAAGCTGAAACTTCAATACTTTGGCCACCTTACGTGAAGAGCTGACTCATTTGAAAAGACTCTGATGCTGGGAAAGATTGAGGGCAGGAGGAGAAGGGGATGACAGAAGATGAGATGGTTGGATGGCATCGCTGACTCAATGGACGTGGGTTTGGGTGGACTCCGAGAGTTGGTGATGGACAGGGAGGCCTGGCGTGCTACGGTTCATGGGGTCGCAAGGAGTCGGACACGAATGAGCGACTGAGCGAAGGAACTGAACTGAACTGATGAGCTTAAACAGCAGAACTGTATAACGGCACCAGGGAATGGAAACACACAGAAGAGATCTCACAGTACAGTCAGTCTCCTGCACAGGAACCTTGAAGCTGTGAAATTTCCAAGATGAGAGTGTGCGTTCTCACGTCCACCCACGTTAGCGAGTCTGGTGCAGCATGTCATGTGCCCGCATGCTCTGCAGGCTGTGCTGTCGGGGCCTTTGCTGCACAGTCGTGGGTACAGTGCAGAAGGCGAGTAAAGTGAAGCTCGCTCACTCGTGTCCGACTCTGCGACCCCATGGACTATACAGCCCATGGAACTCTCCAGGCCAGAATCCTGGAGTGGGTAGCCTTTCCCTTCTCCAGGGGACCAGAGTGCAGTAGAGAGATATCTTTGTTTCATGCCCAGGAAGTCTGGAAGCAAGCGTAGAAGCAGTGGTGCGACACTTGGCCCTGCTGTGCTATTCAAGGTGCTGTACTTTGAGATTAAAAATGTTTTCTCTATTTTTTATTTTTTAATGTAATATTTGTGTGAAAAGTTACAAACCTATTACAGTACAGTACTCTATAGCCAACTGTGTTAGTTGGGTACCTAGGCTAATTTTACTAAACCTACATACAGACTAAACTTAGTGAATGCATCCTCGGAATGGAACTCCTTCCTATGTAGGCAACTGCTGTGTAGAAAATGAAGCGTGATAGCTTCTGGCTGCTGCTGCTGCTGCTGCTAAGTCACTCCAGTCGTGTCCGACTCTGTGCAACCCCAGAGAAGGCAGCCCACCAGGCTCCCCCATCCCTGGGATTCTCCAGGCAAGAACACTGGAGTGGGTTGCCATTTCCTTCTCCAATGCATGAAAGTGAAAAGTGAAAGTGAAGTCGCTCAGTCGTGTCGGACTCTTAGCTGCCCCATGGACTGCAGCCTTCCAGGCTCCTCTGTCCATGGGATTTTCCAGGCAGGAATACTGGAGTGGGGTGCCATTGCCTTCTCCAGCTTCTGGCTAGAGTCTTGGAAAACTGTCCTCGAACTATGGACCAAAGGACCATCAGTGGCCCCCCCTCTGGAAGGGAGCAGCCCACCAGCTTTGGACAGGGGGCCGCACCCCACACCGAGAGTACCACATGGGGGAAATGTGTTACAGACTGGGGGCCGTGCCCCTCCGGTCTGGTTGGTCCAGTTCCGCTTCTCATCCCCGCCCACCTCTCAGCCTTCCTTCTGACTCCAGCCCCACACGCCTCATGGTTGATGTAGAGGGCCTGCACGTGGGGCCAGCGTCCTGGGTCATGTGACCCGTGGTAGACTGTATGTACTGTTCTTGCTCCATCTTGAGAGCAGGGAGGACAGTGGGAAGAGAAAAGTCTTAATCGGCCGGAGGCAGGACCCGGGCCTCACGTCTCTGCAGTGTCTGCAGGTCGCCGACTGGCGTGAGGCTATGAGTAGTGCCCCGTGGACAGTGTGTGGGCCCAAGGCTACCTAGGACCTGCTGCTGCTCACCAGACCCAGTCAGGGCCGGTTCCGCTCCAGGATGAGGGTGAGAAGGTGGAAATGATGGTTTGAAAGGATGGAACTTCACCAGGAAGACGTAATGGAAGAGCAAATGCCTGAAAGTGCCAAACGCAGGAAATAAAAGCAAGCAACTCAGGAAAACTTTGCTCACCATTTTCAAATGGATCGGACAAGATTTGTTTTTCTACTCTGCTACTGCTAAGTCACTTCAGTCGTGTCCGACTCTCTGTGACCCCATAGATGGCAGCCTACCAGGCTCCCCCGTCCCCGGGATTCTCCAGGCAAGAACACTGGAGTGGGTTGCCATTTCCTTCTCCAGTGCATGAAAGTGAAAAGTGAAAGGGAAGTCGCTCAGTCGTGTCCGAGTCTTAGCGACCCCATGGACTGCAGCCGACCAGGCTCCTTCGTTCATAGGATTTTCCAGGCAAGAGTACAGGAGTGGGGTGCCATTGCCTTCTCCTAAACAGAGGCAAAGACAGAAAACAGTCTGAGGTGTAAGAACAGTAGCAGCAGCAGAGACTTGACATCCGGAGCCGACGGCAACACGGCAAAGAAAAACATAGCAAGATAGCAGATGCGGAGGCAGAAAACAAGCTACAATGCCTGCACAACATACTTCCTCAAGGAGAAACCAGATTCACGCAATAGAAGTAACAAGTTTCACAGAAGAAACGTTTCGCTTTCTGAGAAGCCCCTAGGCTTCCAGGGCGGGAAGGACATGCAAGTAGGTTTGTCCAAGTAAATGGGGAGGAGAAAATAAAAGTCTTGACTTTGACAACACAATGCTCATTGAAAGAAGCCAGTCACAGAAGCCAGCACAGTGATGATCCCGTTAACACGAATGTCTGGAGCAGACAGATCCACAGAGAGAGAAAGCAGATCCGTGGACCTAGGGATGGGGCTGGGGCTTCTCTGGGGGAGAATGAAGATGTTCTCAAGCTAGATTGTAGGGATGGCCATGCAACCCTGGGGACAGGCTAGACATCACTGAAATGTATAATTTATATGGGCAGACAGTATGGTATGGGGATGATATCTCAACAAAACTGCTAAAAACTAAAAAAATTAAAATCCTTCAAGAACACTGGTGGTAAAAACAAAAACAACTATATGATGCCACACACATCAGGCATATTTGCTGCCAACACCAACGCAGACTGACTCGCCCCTCTTGTCGCCCTCTGGGGCCCTGCTCCCTAGCACCAGAGGAGACCTCACCCTCCTGTGCTCAGGTGTGTGTGTGATGCTCTGCCCTCCTGTGCTCAGGTGTCTGTGATGCTCTGCCCTCCTGTGCTCAGGTGCCTGTGTGATGCTCCACCCTCCTGTGCTCAGGTGTGTGTGTGATGCTCTGCCCTCCTGTGCTCAGGTGTCTGTGTGATACTCTCCCTAATGTGCTCAGGTGTGTGTGTGATGCTCTCCCTCCTGTGCTAAGGTGTGTGTGAGATGCTCTCCCTCCTGTGCTAAGGTGTCTCTATGATGCTCTGCCCTCCTGTGCTCAGGTGCCTGTGTGATGCTCTCCCTCCTGTGCTCAGGTGCCTGTGTGATGCTTTGCCCTCCTGTGCTCAGGTGTCTGTGATGCTCCGCCCTCCTGTGCTCAGGTGTATGTGTGATGCTCTGCCCTCCTGTGCTCAGGTGCCTGTGTGATGCTCTCTCCTGTGCTCAGGTGTCTGTGTGATGCTCTCTCCTGTGCTCAGATGTGTGTGTGATGCTCCACCCTTCTGTGCTCAGGTGCCTGTGTGATGCTCCACCCTCCTGTGCTCAGGTGTGTGTGTGATGCTCCACCCTCCTGTGCTCAGGTGTGTGTGTGATGCTCTGCCCTCCTGTGCTCAGGGCTCAGGTGTATGTGTGATGCTCTGCCCTCCTGTGCTCTGGTGTATGTGTGATGCTCTGCCCTCCTGTGCTCAGGTGTCTGTGATGCTCCGCCCTCCTGTGCTCAGGTGTATGTGTGATGCTCTGCCCTCCTGTGCTCAGGTGCCTGTGTGATGCTCTCTCCTGTGCTCAGGTGTCTGTGTGATGCTCTCTCCTGTGCTCAGGTGTCTGTGTGATGCTCTCTCCTGTGCTCAGATGTGTGTGTGATGCTCCACCCTTCTGTGCTCAGGTGCCTGTGTGATGCTCCACCCTCCTGTGCTCAGGTGTGTGTGTGATGCTCCACCCTCCTGTGCTCAGGTGTGTGTGTGATGCTCCACCCTCCTGTGCTCAGGTGTGTGTGTGATGCTCCACCCTCCTGTGCTCAGGTGTGTGTGTGATGCTCCACCCTCCTGTGCTCAGGTGTGTGTGTGATGCTCTGCCCTCCTGTGCTCAGGTGCGTGTGTGATGCTCCACCCTCCTGTGCTCAGGTGTAACTGTGTGAGGCTCACATCTCCCTGCCGGCTCTCGTGTCAGGACTCTACTATCTTGCCTCCCAGTTTTTCCATGAGTGGTTCTTACCAGCCCTCAAATCCTGCAGAATCTGTGTGGGGAGGGCAAGGGGAAGACCAGGGCCACGTTTGGAAGGGCAGCACCTTGACAGTGTGACTGAGTCTGTGGTGCCTTCTCCTGCCTCCCTTTGTGGACTTGGACACGGAGACCTGCGACAGAGTTGAGTCTGTAAATGGAAAGCTAGCCAGAGAGTGGTCAGGGTGTGATAGCTAGGCTAAAGGCTTCTTCCACATGAGGCTAGTGGATAAGGGTCTGTGTTAGCAATGCCCCGTGGGGCCTGTGGAAAACATGATTGTGATTGTCACCAAAGGTGGCTGATTCCCTCAGGCAGCAGAATGACATAACCCCAGGGAACAGCGTCCCTTGAACCTCTGTTGCACTAGCAGCTGGGGGCATACAGGGTGCAAGTCAGCCGGGTCCCAAGTGAGCCAAGACTGGCTTCTCACAAGCTCCCAGGTCCTGGTCCAGGGACCATGCTTTGGCAGTGAGCCCATGCATGGGTCAGCCCTTCAAGGATTCCCGTGGCACAGCTGGATCGATCGGAAATGGCCAGCATCCTCACCACCAGGCACACACGGGCAGAGAGTCCGACCACCAAGGAGAAGGGTGGAGGTTGCGGGAAGTCAGGCTCGGGAGCTGGGACAAGCAGACTGAAAAACTGGTGGGGAGCAATGCAAGGTCTCTGGGGAGCTCAGTCGATGTATGGATGGATGTAATGAATCACAGCTTCCTCTTTCCAGTCAAGAAAACGCAGACAATGAAGTCGACTTAGACATACCTTTAGCCGGAAACAAACCAGTCCCAGAGTGACTTCTGCACAGATTTCAAAGCGGGCGTCCTGGCGCACCAATGCCTCAAATGCATGGGCCAGCTGGACGTGCTGGAAAGGGAAGGGACATTTGTCTGAGTCGTTTGTCACGACTTGATTCAGAACTTCACCACCTAGAGAACAGCATCAGACCACGCGTCTGGAACTCACTACTATGCTTTAGCCATTTTCTTCCAGCATTGATGTCACCCATGTCCTGGCTGTCCCCACAGAGGGTGAGAAACTTGCTACCAGGAGAAAGGGGCCAGCATCTTCAGAAAAACGCCTCTTGTCATCTTCTGTTCAGAGGACCGTGTTCATCACATCCCATCTTTTTAGAATTTTAGGCTAGATGTTGTCGGGAGGGATTTAAACTTTTCCAGAAGAGAGGTGGCGCTAGTGGTAAAGAACACGCCTGCCAGAGCAGGACTGGGTTCCATCCCTGGGATGGGAAGATCCCTGGAGGAGGGCGTGGCAACCACGCCAGCATCATGCCTGGAGAGTCCCACGGACAGAGGGGGCCTGGCAGGCTGCAGTTCATGGGACTGCAAAGAGTCGGTCACAGCTGAGCACAAGCACACACACACTTTTGAAGAGAGACAGCGGACAGCATCAGCTGGGGGAGTTGGGCACTTGACCATCCTGTCCTGGTGCTGGCCCATGGTGCAGGGGGTGTGCTCAGTTGCTTCAGTCGAGTCCAACTCTTTGTGACCCCATGGACTGTAGCCCGCCAGGCTCCTCTGTCCATAGAGTTCTCCAGGCAGGGATACTGGAGTACTGGAGTGGGTTGCCATTTCTTCCTCCAAGGGATCTTCCTGAGTCATGGATCTAACCCGCATCTCTTGCATCTCCTGCATTGACAGGTGGATTCTTTATCATTAGCGCCACCTGGGAAGCCCAATAACACCACAATCATGCCATTCTGCAGACCAGGAGACTGAGGCTGGTTCTAACTCAGTTGCCCAGCACCAGAGCTCCCGCTCTGCAGCTGTTTGTTATTCCACAACATCTGCTGCCACAGTGAGACCCTCATCAGCCCCAGGCTGCCGCCTCTCGCCAAACCAGCCTGTACTAAACATGGAGGTGTTTACAGAGACCAAGAGCTGATTCACACAGTATGTGATCTGAGAACCAGCTCACCCAGGTCTCAGCACCCACGGAGCTCATCCGGAACCCCGGCATCCAGTGTGGGGCTCACTGACGTGCCCAGGGAGCATCTGAGCAGAGATCGCATTGCTCAAAGTGTTGGGACAGAAATGTCTTTTTTTTTTCCCCTTTGGAATACAGTTGCTTCACAATGTTGTGTTAGTGTCTGCTGTAAAACACCGTGAATCAGCCATATGTGTACATATCTCCTCTCCCTCCGGAGCCCCCTCCCCTTGCAGCCCACCCCTCCCGGCCGTCGCAGGGCACTGAGAGGAGCTCCCTGCTCTGCGCAGCAGCCCCCCCTAGCTGCCTATCCCACACGTGGTAGCGCGTGCATGTCGGCCCCTAATCTCCCAGTTCGCCCCCCCACTGTGCCCTCTGTCTGCATCTCTATTCTTGCCCTGCAAATAGGTTCCTCTGTGCCGTTTTTCTAGACTCCGTATGCATGAGAAGCACCACCATTTCCATGAAGGGTCCCCAGGCGGTGATGAATCTGGCGCCACTAGAGGGCTCCAGAGACTGCTGGCAGGCGATCCCCTCAAGCTGGGTCCTGGGGAGCTTGACACCTGCCGGGGTGTAGCTGGCTCCTAGGAGGGCAGGGTCGGTCCCCCTCAGGGAGTCCCGGAGAGCTTGCTTCCCGGAGCTTCCAGCAGCAATCACCCTCTTGAGATTAACTACTTGTGCTTCGCCTTCTTTCTCCAGAGCAGCTGAATCCTCATTCAGCTTCTGCGCACTGAGCTCCCCAGCGGAGAACTCATGGGCCCACTTCCATGTCCTTTCCCCGTTCTCTTCCCACAAAGACGCCCCAGACCTTTTACAGCCCCCCAGCAGCCTCGTGAGCCGGCTGGGTGCCGGTGTGCGTGGCGCCGTGGGGCCGAGCCGCCGCCCGCCCCGCGCGCTGTGCCACAGGGGGAGGGGCCTGGAGCCATTCCCCTGCCCGGCACCGCCACCAAAGCGAGGCTCTGCAGGGCTGCCCCCGCTCCCGTGCCGCCTGAGGGGCCCCGTCCCTCGGGGGCCGCAGCTGAGGACTCCAGCATGGGAGGACCTGCTGGAAACTGGCAGGCCGTCCACAGCCAGCGAAGTGAGCGGGTCTCCGCGGGCCTGCTTCCTCAGTTGCTTAAAAGGAAAAGAGCAGGGAATACACACTGCTGTTGGAGAAGGGAACGGCAGCCCCAGCACCCTTGCCTGGACAATCCCGAGGATGGAGGAGCCTGGCGGGCTGCGGTCCGGGGGTCGCACAGAGTCGGCCACGACGGAGCCAGGTTCACTTAGGCACACTGCGCGGTGCTGTGCTGAGTCGCTCAGCTTCCCGCGCCCTGCTTGACAACGGCTGACTTCATTTCTCAGGTCTAAGACCTCCCTAACGTCGGCTGGATAAACAATGACAGCAGACTCACCTTGCGGATATAGGCCTGCAGTCCCTTGACTCCGTACATCCCTAAACACAAACCACATCTTCAAAGCGCGGAACCTCCGCCCCAGCGGCAGCTGCCAGTGCTGAAATCAGACACGAGAGGGCAGCTCGGTGAGGACCATGCCGAGGGCTGGCTTCCTTTTCGACTCGTGGACTAGCTTGTTTCTCCTGAAGACAGTTAGTGCCCTGGAGACCAACCCTTATGCCTGCCACAAGGACAAAGCTGACAGCAGGGGAAGGAGCGGTGCAGCCAGAGCTCTCTTTACAAAGCTCCTCCATGCCTGCGGAATGCGCGCAGGGACCAGACCAGTGCTCAGACGCCACTGCGAGCCGATGGGGAGTGCGGCCCTGCCCCTCGGACCTACAGCCCAGGAGGGGTGGGAGGGGAAAGCTCACTGATTTCTCTGCCTAGAGGAAACCAGAAGGGTGCTGCAGAGCCCCACGCCCTCTGATGCACATGCCCCCTGACGCCCATTCTCTAGAGCAATGCGCATCTTCTTCCTGCCCGCAGGCCGCTATGGAACACGCGGGACGTCACACGAGCCTTCCTGAGTTTTCCTGCATTTGTCAGCTGCCCGGGTGTGACACTCTCCAATGGTTGTCAAGGTACCAAAGCGAGCAGGAGTGGACACAGAGGGGACGGGGGTGCAGGGACATTTGGGAAGATAAAGATAAAACCATTCTGATTTTACATGGCCACTTCCTATTGGAGCTTCTAAAGGAGATGGGGGCACAGGGGGTTTCTCTCCATCTTCGTTCTCTGCTGGCTGCCCGCAGAGCCCAGAGACGAATTTCCTGCTGGGCATGGGGCAATGCCACTCAGGGGTTGGGGTGCAGTGTGGCTGCACGAGGGGCACAGCAGGCTTGGGGGGCACTGCTGCTCTAGGGGATGCACCCCTGGCCATGGCACCCCACTTCTGAACTGCAATGAAAGCACCAGGGCTTCTGCAGAAGCTTCTCGAGTTGCAAAGAGAAACACGGGTCCAAGACTGAGGTTCAGAAGCATCCAGCACAGTGTCACTGCTGTTTACAGCGGGCACTGTGTGGATACACAGGCCATCTCTCTTGACCTTCCTAACCGCGCTGGGAACAGGGGTTAGGAGCTCAGTTTTATCCATGAGAAAGCAGGCATCTGGGGGCTAATGATGCACCAGGCCAGAGAGCCCCAGTCGTGCCCACTGACGCCCGCTGTCCTCTATGTAGCTGTGCGTTTGCAAGCTGCTGGGGAGTCTTAGTAAAAATTAACCTCACGTGCCTTTTAGAAAACCCACTGTCACCCCACTGAGTAACTAACTAACTAGAGCCCAGCGGTCCCTTGCTTACAGGTCGCTGCACTCCCCAGCAGCCTCCAAGAAACTAAAATGTGAACGGAAATCAAACACTGGAAAGGATAGCAAGGGGAAATTAATTTCTATGGCACGAGAGTAAACATGCACGCAGTTTAACTGGGTTCATTCCAGCGTCACCCTAAAATGCTGTCACTGCCTCTCTGGGGCCTGAGGCAGGACTGGGCCAGCTTCCCCGGGAGCAGGGCCTGTGTGCACCGTCTAGCCCTGACTAGATGTAAGCCTGGGGAGGAGAGGGCTGCTCTTGTTAGCCACCTTACTCCCAGTTTCGCTCCCAGCTCAGAGCAGCGCCACAGCAGCACAGCAGTCCTGCCTGGGGAAGGAGGCTCGACATGAGGGCTGCCATCTGCAGACTTCTGATGTTGCCTGACCCTTGTTCTCCCACTCACATCACAGCCTGAGCATGGGACAGCAGGCCCACATGATTTGAGGATGCTTCTCTGCCTCACAGAGGAATATGGGCACGGGCAGCATCATTCCATCCAAACCTCAGATCTGCTGTCAGCGGGCTCAGTGCAGCCGCCCCCTGCCCGGCCAGACTGCTAGTTAGGACCCATTTGGAGGGTGTCCTCTTGCAGGACCCTAGTTCCAAGAGGACCGGGAGGCAGCAGGAGTGACAGCCTGGGACGGCCCCCAGGCGGCACTCACAGTTTAGATGACCTTGGACCTGGACTTGGGAAGATCAATCTCCCACTTACCCTGTAGTCAGTGATAAGCCCTGCAAAGGAGGAAGAAAAAAGGAACCATTAGACACATTGGTCACCTGCCTCATTCCTTTCCATCATCTCTTGAACCAGACCAAAGACCATGGAGGGCAGGGGCTGGGTGTTCTTTGAGGTGATTCCCAAGGTATCAGATTCAAGGGGGGTTCCAGAGAGCACAGCACAAGAGGAAATGCTGAATTAGCAGTGGATTCCCACTCATTTCACTTTCTGCAGTTACACAACCAGGGAAATCTGAGATTTCTTCTGTGCCCTGGAGTAAATTGGCATTCAGATTCTGTGAAGTCTTCATCATCCATTCATTCATGTGTGGGAGGTGAATTTGTGATATAGAAGTGATTTGAATGTAAAAATTCAAACTTTTGATGGAAGTTTATCTCCGTGTTCTCATTTCTTGGTCCGGATTCTGGAGCTGAGTAAATACCCAGTGAGTATCTTCCGAGTCAGCTTCATTATCTGGGATTCAAATGGCTTCACAGGGTTATGAACAAGGCCTCGTTTGCATTTAGGTCTCCTCTTGTGCCCAAAGCAGTAAAGTCAAAGCTGGTGTATAGGGAAGAACACTGGATGAGAAATCTCGCAGTTGGGAGTCTCCACGTGGGAAACTTGGGCATGGCATCAGGTGGGAATTAGAAAGCTGTGTGTTGGAATCTGATCCTCCAGTGTCGTCCCAGCTGTCCACCTGCCACAGTCCTCCACTCACCCTGGTAAAATGTGCGTAGTTCACTGGGCACACGGGTCTGCCTTACATTTACAGGAAAATCTAAAATCGCAGCTTGTTAGGACTCCCCAGCTGACAGCTGGAGAGACCAGATGGATTAGGATCATACCAGTTAGAATCATAGTATGGTTATAGTAATGGGGGAATATGCAGGGCCATTTTGCAGAGCTCAACCTCCTCATTTCATCTGGTACCATGAGCGGAAGCCACAACTCATGCAGCCTAAGTCAACTCCCAAATGATGCTTTTCTTCTCTTCATGCCCCTTGGAACAGACTCATTAACAAACACCAATAGTAGTCATTAGTGGTAGCAGCACCCAAGAGTGTACTTGGCAGGTAATAAACACCCAGTAAGAAGGTGATGTCGTAAAGGAGAATGAATGAAACTCCTCCAAGTTCAGCTCCCTGCCCCATCCTGATAGTCACGAGTCAGTTGACACTGAATTACAATTCAGAAAACTAAAACAACTGTTCAGTCACACCAGCCACATTGCCAGTGCTCAAAAGCCACCTGTGGCTAGTGTCTGCCACACAGAACAACACAGAATTACAGGACAACACAGAATTATAGGACACATCTGTCATTGCAGAAAATTCTATTGGACTGTGTGATAGAAGCTTTAAAGAAGAGGAGTCAGATCAGAAGCTTCTATAGCTGAATGACATGGGTAGAGATGGAGTCTGTGTCTCAAAGAACCTGCTTCCCCAAGGACTGGCTGAAGACCTGGTCCAGTTAGGTGCTGCCCAGTACAAGTGTTTCCCGTTAACATAAAGAATGCTAAAGCCCTCTCCAGCAGCAAGTCCCGATGATGGTGTTACTTACACTGTGGACTACTTACTACATCCCACATGCCTCAGTTCAGTTCAGTCGCTTAGTCACGTCAGACTCTTTGAGACCCCATGGACTGCAGCACGCCAGGCTTCCCTGTTTATCACTAACTCCTGGAGCTGACTCAAACTCATGTCCATCTTGTTGGTGATGCCATCCAACCATCTCATCCTCTGTCGTCCCCTTCTCCTCCTGCCTTCAATCTTTCCCAGCATCAGGGTCTTTTCTAATGAATCAGTTCTTTGCACCAGGTGGTCAAAGTATTGGAGTTCCAGCTTCAGCATCAGTCCTTCCAATGAATATCCAGGACTGATTTCCATTAGGATGGACTGGTTGGCTCTCCTTGCAGTCCAACGGACTCTCAAGAGTCTTCTCCAACACAACTGTTCAAAAGCATCAATTCATCAGTGCTCAGCTTTCTTTATAGTCCAACTCTCACATCCATACATGGGAAAAACCATAGCCTTGACTAGATGGATCTTTGTTGGCAAAGTAATGTCTCTGCTTTTTAATATGCTGTCTAGGTTGGTCATAACTTTTCTTCCAAGGAGTGTCTTTTAATTCCATGGCTGCAGTTACCATCTGGAGTGATTTTGGAGCTCTCCAAAATTAAAGTCTGTCACCGTTTACCCCATCTATTTCCCATGAAGTGATGGGACCAGATGCCATGATCTTCGTTTTCTGAATGTTGAGCTTTAAGCCAACTTTTTCACTCTCTTTCACTTTCATCAAGAGGCTTTTTAGTTCCTCTTCACTTTCTGCCATAAGGGTGATGTCATCTGCATATCTGAGGTTATTGATATTTCTCCCGGCAATCTTGATTCCAGCTTGTGCTTCTTCCAGCCCAGCATTTCTCATGATGTACTCTGCATAGAAATTAAATAAGCACGATGAGGATATACAGCCTTGACATACTCCTTTCCCAATTAGGAACCAATCTTTTGTTCCATGTCCAGTTCTGATTGTTGCTTCTTGATCTGCTTAAAGATTTCTCAAGAGGCAGGTCAGGTGGTCTGGTATTCCCATCTCTTAAAGAATTTTCCACAGTTTATTGTGATCCACACAGTCAAAAGCTTTGGCATAGTCAATAAAGCAGAAATAGATGTTTTTCTGGAACTCTCTTGTTTTTTCAGTGATCCAGAGGATGTTGGAAATTTGACCTCTGGTTCCTCTGCCTTTTCTAAATCCATCTTGAACATCTAGATGTTCACAGGTTCATGTTCTGTTGAAGCCTGGCTTGGAGAATTTTGAGCATTACTTTTCTAGCGTGTGATGAGTGCAATTGTGCGGTAGTTTGAACATTCTTTGGCATTGCCTTTCCTAGTATGTCTTTAAACTACGTAAGATGTAAGTGGGGTGAACATCTTCTAAATCTGCATATAGTAAAAATAATAAAACCAAACAATGCATATAAGAAGACTGGTGAGAAAGTCAGCCACATATTAACAGGATCAACATCTGGGTGGAGGGTTAAGTTCAAGGTTATGTTTCTGGCCCACCTCTTTTCTATTGTCCAGATGTACAGTTTTTATAATGAAAGAATTCATTTGAAAAGTCTATATACCAGGTATTACTACTATTTTCCTATTATCTGTTTTGTGACAGAAATTTCTGTCCTCAAAATAAAAAATCCCATGTTTTTTGGTCGCTGTCTGGCACAAGTCCAATGAAACAACATCTATAAAAGCGAAAAGCAAACATGGGAACACCTGGGAGCCACAGTCACCCCCAGCGCTGTTGCCAGGGCACTGAGCGGTCGAGGAGCAGCAGGGCGAGTCCCCCACTCCAGGGATCGCCGTTTCTAGTGGCAGACAAGTGAACAGTGAGAGAGCTGTGGGGGAGATGTGAGGGGGAGATGGCTGAGCGGAGGGGCCTGGCTCACAGGGAGAGGTCTGGGAGGACCCCCTGCCCAGCGAGACATTTCTCTCAGACCCACGTGGTGAGGAGTCCCCCAAACCCGCAGGAGGGATGTGGCCACAGCCTCGGGGGCTGCAGTGTGAGGGGTGAAGAGCAGGGCCACGTGAGCAGACCTGAGCGGTCTTATTTTTGACAGTTAAGTAATAAAGAGATTTTTTTTTAGTAGAAAGGCTCTTAAAGAAACACCCTAAACATATTTCTCTTAAAATTACAGAAAGATTAGCAGGAGAGTGATACACTATATCAGATAAAATACACCCTTACATCCACTAGCCATAGAAGTTTAAAGCTGATTTTGGGTGGTTTACCTGCTAAACACAAAACAGGTCATTGATTTCACTGATTCATAGTTTTTAAGGGGGAAAAAAAAAATACAAATAACTAAGACTGTTCATCCCTAACCGCCATAGCTGTTTTGTCAGTCAGAAACTGCCTTTCCTTAAACGTAGAATAAAATTACTTTAAAGAAATTCCTGGAGTAAATTCCTGGAGTAATAAACTTTGCTCAGTGGCCCTTGGCTTAAACTCTTTCTGTGGCTTGCAGGATTTTAGTTTCCTGGCCAGGGATGGAATCCAGGGCTCTGGCAGTGAAAGCGCTGGGTCCTAACCACTGGACCACCAGGGGACTCCTGAGAATCCCTTCGTTGTTAAAGAGCAACATTTTGCAAGGTGTCGTGATTACTGAGGTTTTCATTATTGAAACATGAAACGCACTTTTAAATAGAAGAGCTTTGACAGTTGGTTCATAATTCCTCATGGCTTCGTGCCAATGCCATTACAAAAAACTAGAGCTTATTTTTTAGAGCCGTTTTAAGTTCTGAGCAAACCTGATCAGAGGGTGAGTGTTTGCATCTGATGTGCTCCATGAGATGGTGGGGGATGTTAGGAAGGTGAATGCAGGTCTGATCTTCCCGTGGAGACAGCACAGGTTGGGGTCTGGGCAGGAGGGAACGGGCTGTGCCCCTGACTTCCGTCCCTGCTGCTCTGTGCTCCTGCCACTGCCACCGAGACTGCCTCAGTCTCCAACCCGTCCATTCCTCCTCTCTAGCTGGAGGGTGGGGTCGAGCGATCCCTGATGTCCCTCCCATCACCCACGTCCTCTGTCATCCGAGGAAACTTGAGGAGAAGCTGGCACGAGTTCCCAGACTCGGCCTGTCCTTCCTTCCCTGGGGCTCACAGTGGTCAGCGTGGCACCAGCCGGGGACTGTGTGGGTCTGGGGAATGAGAGCCCCCTCCCACCTGGAGGCTGAGCCTTGTGGGGACAGACAGGCAAGTATTAATAAATAAGCTCCCCAGAATGTGTATTACCCTGAACGGGCACAGCGGACAAGGTGTCTGTGCAGGTCGTCTCATGCATTTTATCTTGTCTGCATCTCAGGTAATCATGATTTTGTTTTAACTGAGAGACTTAATTTTTGGAGGCCACATTCATGTGTCTATCCCACCCCCAGCCTCGCCTGCATCCCTCTCCCCTGGCCATTGGCCCGCTGCCTTCCTGTCCTTTTCTGCCTTGGTGCTATCAGCTGGTGTTGCTCAGTTACTGTGTTGTTCCTGACTCTTTCCAACTTCATAGACTGCAGCACGCCAGGCTTCTCAGCCCTTCACCATCTCCCAGAGTTTGCTCAGACCCGTGTCCAGTCTTCCCGGCTCTGCCCCGGCTCCCCAGGACTGTGGCTGTGATGCTTGACCTTGGCTCCCAGGACACTGCGGCCGCGGCCGTGATGGAAACAGGCTGGAGGAAGCTGAGCCCAGCTCACCTGAGTCCTGGTGGCTGTGCCTCAGGTAGACCGGGTCCAGCCTGAAGGCTCCGGTCAGGTCTGTCCTCTTTTTCACCCTGGTTCAAGACAATAAACAAGAGGACTTAAAGAGGGGGCATCTCAGGGTCCTCTCCTCCTGCGCCTTCTCCTGCCCAGCTCAGCTGGGGCCTACTGCTCCCTGACACCCTTCCTAACAGCCCCACCCAGCACGTGCATGCCCCTTCCCTAGCCTGCAACACAACATGAACCTCCAGAGCCCTGAGAAAAAAAAAAAAAAAGTGCTTGGCCTTCGTCCCTGGTTCTGGCACTCAGCTCCTGAAACCCTCGGGACAACGGCCAGATGGGATGAAGCCTGGGCAGTTGGGTGGCTTCAGGGTCCAGGCTGGCTGCCAGGAAACTAAGTTTTGATTGGAGGGGCAGAAGTTTGAATCCTACCCCCGATCTCCGAGGAAGGACTTGAGATAGATCATCACCAACAGCCAGGGATTTAATCAGTCATACCTGTATGGGGAAGCCTCCTTAAACCCCTACACGATGGGGTGCAAAGAGCTTTGGGGCAGCTGAACCGCATGGGCAGGCTGGGAGGGACCCACGCCAGCCAGGTATGGGGGCTCTGTGCCTCCCAATCCCACCCCTGCCTTGTTGTAGTCATCTCTTCCACGAGCCGTTCATTTTGGTCCTTATAATACACCATTAAATATAAGTGAGTTGTTCTAGCCCACTGTCAAACTCGAAGGAGCAGGAAAAGGAATTGTAAGAACCCCCAACTTTACAGCCAAGGTGGATGCAAGCGTGGGTCACTGGGACCTGGGACATGTGACTATTTTGCCAGGTCTGTGCTTACTCCAGTATCAGAGCTGCACCAGGTTCAGGGACATCCCTCTGGTGTCTGGAGAGCAGGGGAACCAGGGTCTGGAAGAGGAACCCAGCAGGTTGGAGACCGTCCCTCTCTGCCCTTCCAGGGTTGCCACAACCCCAGCCCTTGATGGGCATCACAGGCAGGTGTGGGATAAACAGGTACTGTCAGCCAGGAGGTGCTGCCTGAGCCATCCCAGACCTGCCCTTCATGCCTCTGGGCACCTCAAAGCAATTGTGTGCAAATACAATCCTGGAGGCAAACTAGAGAAAGAGCCAAGTCTGCAGGCGCTGAGGCTGGAAGCAAATGAGAGTCCCTGGAAGGTGAAACCCGAGGGCATGAAGTAGGAAGCCAGGATGTAGCTCACAGAGGAGGATCAGGGAGCAAGGGGCTCCAGCTGATTTGAAGTGACTGCTGCAAAGGCTTAGAAGACAGTGAATTCCAATAGTGTGACCTTGTGCGCCATGTTGCATCCTGCAACGTCCTGAGACCAAAGACTTTGTCCCCTTCCCAGAAGCAGCAGAGGAGGCTGGGAAGGGCAGGAAAGGAAACTGGAGACATGAAATTGACAGCCAGGGTATGGGATCTGAGATTATGGAGATGAGAATTTCTTCCACCCAGATGGAATCATGATTATTTTTTCAGCTGTACCTTTTATCATCATTCACTATCCTCCTCCCTCAATTTTCGTGAAGTTGAAAATGGTTGCAATTTATTTTTTTCCAAGAGACTATGTTTTTAAAAGTGTCTTTTGCAGAGTGAAAAAAAATAACCCAAAACAAAAAACTGCAGTGAGCAGTCACCAGCTGTTTGGGGCTGACCTGGGGGAGAACCCAAAGCGGGGCTACTTGTGAGGAGTGTGTACACGGGCCAGGCTGCCTCCTGGCCTTGGGGGACCATTTCCTCTGGCCTCTCTATGCTGGGGGAAGGTCATGCCAAGCCATAGAGAGACAGGACAGAAAGGGGGTAGAAACAGTACTGCCCTCAGCAGACCTCTGCCCTCTGCATGTAAAGTCACACTGCCCTCTTCACTGACACTGGCAATGATTTTGTAGCTGCTTTTTTTAATTAAAAATACTATATGCCATGTTAAAGTGATGCAGAAAGGTATAAATAATAATATATCCACCTCATCACGTGTGAAACAAAAGTTGCCCACAGGTTAGATCTCCCCTACATGTCCCGCCCCTCACTGCCCGCCCCTCAGGAGGCCATGAGGCAGCATGGGCGTTTATCACGCCATTGGGCTCTACAGAATTTTCTGTGCAAATCACTAAGTAATCTAAGGTATTGTTTCACACTTTTCTAAGTAAAACACAATGCAAGCATAAGTTGTTTAAAGGTAAACAGCACCTTTCTCTGTGTAATTTTTAGAATTTGCTTTTTCCTCTTAAAACTACACCTGTGAGCTTCTGCCCTGGTCATCCACAAGGTCCTTGCTCGGTTATCCACTTTTGCCAGCTCCCCACAGGGCACTGTAGCAGTAGGTCCCAATCTGCCCCTTCTCTTACTGTGCTCCCCGTGTCCTTGGATGGACAGCACTGTGGGGATGCTCCTGGTGTGTCAGGGACAAGCTGGGGACACCGGTCTAGCCATGGGCCAGCAGGAAAGGTGCAGTCCTGCAGCCTCGTGGGGCAGTGACAAGTGCTCCTGAAGGCCTGCCGCCCATGAGCCCCTGATGATCCGTGTCCCGGCCGCCATCTAGCCAGGGAGACTATTTTCCACCATTGGCAGTGCTTCCCATGCCTGAACGTGCATTTCTAATCACTAACCAAGTTGAGTAACTTTGCCCCTATGAAGAGGCCTCTACCATTTCCTGTTTGGTGAGGACACATTTGTTCATTTCCTTATTAGGCTGAGTGCCTCTGTGTGGTAGACAGGATCGTAAAAATGTGGTAAATATTAGGAATGCTGATCCAAAGGCTTGTTTGTGGCCCCGCTCTGGCCTCTGCCTGGCTGTGTCCCTCCAGCGAGCGTGGCTCGGTCATTGTGGGGTGGGGAGTGGTCCTCATCAGTCCTGTCTTAACGCTTCTCTTGGTCTCCTGGGCACTGCAAATATTAGGCTCCACTTTCTCAAGCCCCACAGAAACAGCCAGCCAGAATACTTACTAGAATTGCACTGAGACCTGACACTGAGTCCACATCTCCATTTAGTTAGGTCTCCTGGAATAACTTCCAAAACACTGTGCCCTTTTCTTCATAAAAATCTACACAGATTGCAACCTATTTATTCACAGAAACTTTTCTTGCTATTATAAAAATATTTTCTAAAAATTTTGGCAACAAACAGTAAAATTCTGTAAAGCAATTATCCTTCAATAAAAAATAATTTTTAAAAAGACATAGAAAAAAATTTTACACATGCTGTTTATCATACATGTAAATAAATGCAACCTTAAAAGTGTTGTGTATCTAGAAACCTTGCTGTGTTCTCTCATTAATACCTTCTTAGAAGATTCTGTTTTTACTGGCAGACACTTACCCCATCTGGGAACCTCGAGTTCTGTGGCTTCCACTCTAATCCGTACACTGGCGCCTCTCCGTTGGGTCCAAACGTGCAGGTTGGGGAAGCACAGTGCAGCCAAGGGTGGGCATTATGGCAACTGTGATTTTCTTTCTTTAAAGGCACTTCTAATATTTTACCATGAAGAATATGTTTGCTGTAGTTTTTTTGGAGATTTTCTTTATCGGATTAAGAAAGTTCTCTTCAGTTTTTTTACTAAGAGCTTTTGTTCTGTGTATTTTAGAATTTTTATCTATTGCTTTTTCCATATTTAATGTGATGATAACCTTTTTCTAGTTTATTGTTAAACATGATCAACGACATTTTAAACCACCCTGGGATATCTGGAATGAATACATCTTGGTCATAATATACCAGCTTTTGTTTTCCTTTAAACATCATTGAACTTTGTTTGCTATAATTTCCACTTATAATTTTATAAGCTTGTCCTGCAGCTTTTCTTTCTCAGCTTCTCATGTTTTTTTTCAGAAATTTTTTTTTGATGTGGACCATTTTAAAGTCTTTATTGAATTTGTTACAATATTGCCTGTTTTATATTTTGGTATTTTGGTATGCAGATCCTAGCTCCCCAACCAGGAATCAAATCTGTACCCCCACACTGGAAGGCGAAGTCTTCCAGTATGATTGATAAAGGCTTGAGAAAGAGCATCAAGAAAAGAGATGGAGAAACTGGAAAACATGAACTAAATGAAAGGGATCACTAACTGTGAAACAGAAAAAGTGAAACAAACTAGATAAAAGATCATCAGATAGTCTGGTTGTTTTAAAACATGGCTGCTCATTAGAAATATATCTGGAGTTTTGGAGAAAATTTTAAAATCCAGATGCATAGCAGAATTATCTTGGAATTTTTGAAAAATAAAAATGCCCAGGTATTGTTTTTTTTTTTCTTGGAAGGCTGTCTTAGCCACTGAACCACCAGGGAAATCCTTTTATCTGGTTTTGGAATCAAAATGACACTAACTTCATGATAAGTCTATGAATTACGTTTGTAATTAGACCTGTGGATGCCTCGACAGTTTGGTAGGACTTGCTGTTAGAAGAATCTGGATGCTTCTGTTGTGTAAACTGTCCCTCTTTAAAAAAGGACACGTTTTCCTTAGGGCTATGAGGTGTTCCGGATTTCCTGTGATTCTGATAACTGTTCTGTAGTTATTGCATGCGCACATGGTAGGCAGCTGGGGCTTGCTGTTGCCCACGTGCTCCCTGTTGTCTAAGACCCTGCTGTGTCTGTGTTGCGTCCTTGTGCTTCCAGCGCAGCTGACTGCGCCCTCTCTGTCCCGGCCCCTTTCTGGAGATCATCCGTTTTATGAGGCAGGCTGAGGGCAGCCCGCGGCTCTGTCGACCTCGGCTCCTGCTGCCTCACTTCCTGTTTCTGAGCGTCTCTTCCTCTCCAGGACTTCCCTCCTTCCGGTCTGGGAGTGTGTGTTCCACTGCTGTTTTCTGCTTCCTTTGGGCTCTCAGTTCAATACTTCTCAGCGCTGGTCTTTTCTGTTTAAGTCTGTTCTCCACGCCCTGCTTCACTGTGTCACATCTTCATATTCAGTCGGGTCTTGGGATTTCCATGACCCTTATCCATTGGCCCGTGGCTCCAGTGGTCTGTGGGGGTCTGCTCTTAGTTTCATGATACTATAATGGGGAAGATTTTATTTAAACCAACAAATGGGCGTGTGCATGCATGTGTGCAGACAGACACACACACACACACACACACACACACACACACACACACACACACAAGACCAGTGGGGGTCTGCTCTTCAAAATGTAGGTAGCAGCCTTGCTTCTCCTTGTGAAGTTTCATGATACTATAATGGGGAAGATTTTATTTAAACCAACAAATGGGCGTGTGCATGCATGTGTGCAGACACACACACACACACACACACACACACACACACGAACAGAAACACCCTTTATAGGTACGAAAGTCGCCCCACCTCGGATGGGCCTGATGCTGAGGAAAACCTGTCCCTGTCACCAGACACATTCCTGAGGGAGGATCCCGAGGAGGAGGGGGCAGGGGCAGGGGCTCCTGTTTAGTGCAGAAAGGATGGCTTCTTATGTTGTTGTTTTTTTAAATCTACACCACCTTATGTGTGGAGCTCCCTGAATGAGGGCTCATGTTAGCTCTTCATGCCAATAATGCCATCAAGGATCCAAGATGCCAAAAGCACCAAGGCCACAATGCAAAGACCCCAAGGAGATTCATAGAAAACTGTGCTGCCCTGCACGGCATCTAGAATCACATCTTACCATAACCAAAATGATTAAAAATCTTCCCAAGTAACTGAACTTTTAAAAAGTCCACTGTGACAGGAGAATACAAAAGGTATAACACTAAAAAAAAAAATTGATTTTATTTGGAAAAAATCAAGCTTATTTTTAAAGGCAGAGTAAAACATGCCCTTGGTGAAATTTGAGACTTTCTTTGGAGAAAATCTGCTTTTAGGAGACAGACAGTAAGGTCAGAGCACACTGGTTCATATTTACATAGAAAACATTCAAAATACCCAAATGAACAATAAAAAGCTTAAGAACAGAATAATGAAATCATTATAAAATGTATTTCCTATGCTTGTAATGAGGGCAAGTTTAGAAACTTCAATTATCTTGTCCATTTCAATATTCAGAGATTATAGCCAAAAAGTTTGTTTTAAATTACAGATTAACCATTGGTAAAATTTCACTAAACCAAAAGAGATGCTTCTGATTTTGAGGAATACAAAAAGCCAGAGCAATGAAAAAAAAGTCCATTGTTACCTTGTGTGTTGTGTTAGCAAAATCTTTAAACATATCTATAAAAGAAAAATTCAAGGGCTTCCCTGGTGGCTCAGCAGTGAAGAATCCTTCTGCCAGTGCAGGAAACTTGGGTTCGATTCCTGGGTCAGGAAGATCCCCTGGAGGAGGATGTGGCAACCTACCCCAGTATTCTTGCCTGGAGAATCCCATGGACAGAGGAGGCTGTCGGGCTACAGCCCATGGGGTCACAAAGAATCAGACATGACTCAGCAGCTAAGCAACATAAAAAAATGTACAACATAAGGCTGTTTGCTTGTTTCCATCTCTGAGGTATTGAAGGATACCTGGCCTTTCCCGAAATCCAGTTCTCACAAGCATCCTTATTGTCTGTGTCCTTTTGTGTTAGGATAGCTCATTTTTACTGCAATACCTCTTAAAATAGCAAAATAGCTTAACATGATTCGCTGGATATACAGCAGAGGGCAAAAAGGCCTCTGAATAGACTCTTAGCCCCGCTCCCTGTCACCGGGCTGCAAGACGCACTCACAACCTCTGAAAACACTCAGGGGTCCCCAATTTGGGACCTGTTCAGTGGATTTGCTGCTCAGGTGGGTGAAGGGGCCAGAGAAGGCAATGGCACCCCACTCCAGTAGTCTTGCCTGGGAAATCCCATGGATGGAGGAGCCTGGTAGGCTGCGGTCCATTGGGGTCACGAAGAGTCGGACACAACTGAACAACTTCACTTTCACTTTTCGCTTTCATGCATTGGAGAAGGAAATGGCAAACCACTCTAGTGCTCTTGCCTGGAGAATCCCAGGGATGGGGGAACCTGGTGGGCCGCCATCTATGGCATTGCACAGAGTTGGACAAGACTGAAGCGACTTAGCAGCAGCAGGGTGAAGGGGCAGCTGCCTTGAAACAGGAGAGAGATGCTGTGATCCATCCACTCTCCTTTACCTCTAGGCTGTACATGCTAGGGTTAAAGTCCAGGACTGTTTTCAGTATACAGAGAGAAAGTGGAATCAGAGTCAGCTTGAACAAAAGTGGGCATAAAATCTAGGCTCTATTTTGCTTCATTCACCCCCAAAACGCTCTTTTCTATACCCAGTTGGAACAATTCCAAGGTATTCGCTATGTAACCTTTTGTGTGTGTTTGTAAAATGTGTATTGTTTTGCATGCCTGTAATCACTCACATCCTGGGAGATCATAATTCTTTCTCTGACTCTTTTTACTCAGTTATAGTTTTAAAAACTTTACTCCTATTGTATCAAACCTGTGGCTCTAGCACGGATGGCTGTCTGCCGTTAGTGGTCCCATGCATGTCTCAGAACCCCAGTACCCTCAACTAAGAAACCAGGATAATTCCTGTACCAATAAGGCTGCAACAGGATTAGACGAGGTGACATATGAAGAAGAAAAGGGCATCTAATAGCGGATAATATCTTGAATGTAAAATTTGTACTCAAGCATCTTTATTGCCATAAAGACACTTTATGGGCACCCCTGGATGACGGTTTAGGTATGCCCCCTCTGCTGCCAGTGAGAGCAGGGAAATTCTCTCCAGACAGCCCAAGAACTTAGGTTTATATGTCACTTCTTGATAGAATCCAGTGCTGTAATTTAAGTTGGCACATCATTTCTTCAAGCTAGAAGTTTCTGGAAAGCATCACTCATGTATGCATGTTCTGGAAGCCTGGTGCCCACGGGAGTACAGGGCCAGGCTGTGTGTGGGGCCACTGGATTATGCCAGGTGGGAAGGATACTCTAGCAACCAAGACCAACGGAAATGACTCCTTAAGGGCTCTCAGTAATTGATAAAACTTTGAAAAGTTGCAAGCATATGGAAAAACACCAACTTTAAAGTGTAAACAGCTTATTTTAAAAACATTCAAAATCCATATGGACCACAGAAAACCATCTGCAGCACCTGTGAGCTATTCTGAGTTCTCTGCTGTGCACATATGTGTCTCAGGGCCTTTGCACTGGCTACCTCTCGCCCTGGCCCTCAGGATGCTCATTGCCTGCACCCTCCTCATGAGCCCTCTTTCAGATACCATGTCACCAAACATAGACAGGCTCGGAGAACAGACCATATGAAAACCCAGGGAGAAGACAGCGATCTATACATCAAGGAGAGAGGTCTCAGGGGGAACCAGCCCTTCTCACACCTTGACCTTGGACTTCCAGCCTCCAGAATTAGGTTTCTATTCTTCAAACTGTCCAATATATGGTTCTTTGTTATGGCAGCCCTAGAAAGATAATGTAAGCACAGGGCCAAAAATAGTAGATGTTAGTAATTACTATGTTAAAACAAAAATCCTTCCAGATCAAATTTCACCAATAAATGTTCATATTATCAGTATGATATCATGGGATGAACTCCTGGGTTTAGGAGAAACCCAGTTCTCCCAGATGGAAGAAATCACCTCAAACCCTTGACAATCATTCTGTTCAGGACTGCACTGACTCAGGAGAGAGGAGGCTTATCCTCTGCTATAATTTAAATCTTTACTCATTTGTTTATTTAGCTTTTCAAACTAGCTGGTAGGAAGCTCCTACAACTTCACCCAGCATCCATGGCAGCCTCAACGATCACACCAGGCTCTGAGAAAAGCCCCTGATGAAGCATGTCTTCTCTTTTCCTTCACTCGCTCCCTGGCTTTCTGGACACGGGGGTGCAATGCTGCTTTCATCATATTCATCCTTATCACGTCTCAGCATCCAGGTCATGCATGAGTGGTCCCTGACAGCTGCAGTCTCCGCATCTGGAAGACGGGGCAGCAAAGTCAGTGTCGCCCTGGCAGGGCCACTGGCAGGGCCACTGACTTCGGCTAATCAGTGTGTTGCTGGAGCTGCATCTACCAGGACTCACTGAACATCCCTTTCTGATATTATTTTACCCAGGAAATGAGTAAAATACCACAGCTTACCAGGAGACCATCTGGAGTCATCTTGTTCCTTCCCCCACCAGCCATCAGCTGGTCTGTCCAGGCTGATTTTGTGGCTTTTCTCAATCAAATGTCTCACTGGCCACTGAGGACCCCTTAGCTGCTAGTTAATCTGCTCTGAGGCCAGCCCTTCTCCCAGAACAGAGGCCTCCAGGATACACATGGGGACTCACATTGACTCCATGCCAGTTGGGTACTCTGGAGCCACAATCCATCCACCAACTACTTCAGACAGCATCTCTGTCTGTGTGTTAGTCGCTCAATAGCATCCGACCCCATGGACTGTAACCCACCAGGCTCCTCTGTCCATGGAATTCTCCAGGCAAGATTACTGGACTCAGCCATTTCAACTTAGGTGTGTCCTTACTGGTTTGATTGCTCTCTCCCTTTCGACACTCCCTTCTTTCCCCCAGGTCACCGCTATCTCTCCCCCCACCCCACCCCATGCTTCTCTTCTCTACTTTACTCTGTGAAACTCTCTGGGTGTTCCAGGCTGTGGAGAACACTTAGGGAATTGATTACTGGCTAGATTGCTTTCTCCCCCTTTGATATACCCTCTTCTCCTGGTCCCCTCTATCTCCCTCCTCCCTCTTCTCTTCTCCATGTAACTCTGTGAACCTCTATGGGTGTCCCTCACTGTGGAGAATCTTTTCACTATTAACCTAGAAGTTTTATCATCAGCGTTGTATGGATGGAGAAGTCAAGAGGCTACTGTAAGAATAAGACTGAGAGCCAGAGGCAAGAGGCTTAAATCCAAAACCTGAGAACACCAGAAAACTCCTGACTCCAAGGAACACTAACAGACAAGAGCTCATTAAAAGCCTCCAAATCTACGCTGAAACTAAGCTCAACCCAAGAGCCAGCAAGTTCCAGAGCAAGACGTACCAAGCTAATTCTCCAACAACGCAGGAACATAATGCTGAGCATTAAAATACAGGCAGCCAAAAATCACACCAAACCCACAGACACCTCAAAACTCACTACTGGACACTTCGTTGCACTCCAGAGAGAAGAGACCCAGCTCCACCCACCAGAACACCAATGCAAGCTTCCCTAACCAGGAAACCCTGACAAGCCACTAATCTAACCCCACCCACAGGGAGGAACCTCCACAATAAAGAGGAACCACAAACTTCCAGCATACAGAAAGGCCACCCCAAACACAGCAATCTAAACAAATGAAAAGGAAGAGAAATTTTCAGCAGGTAAAGGAACATGATAAATGCTCACCAAATAAAACAAAAGAGGAGATAGGGAGTCGACCTGACAAAGAATTAAGAATAATGATAGTAAAGATGATCCAAAATCTTGAAAATAAAATGGAGTTACAGATAAACAGACTAGAGACAAGGATTGGGAAGATGCAAGAAATGTTTAACAAGGACTAGAAGAAATAAAAAAGAGTCAATCAATAATAATGCAATAACTGAGATCAAAAGCATGTTGGAAGGAACCAACAGTAGAATAACTGAGGCAGAAGATAGGATAAGTGAGGTGGAAGATAGAATGGTGGAAATAAATGAAGCAGAGAGGGAAAAAGAGTTAAGAGAAATGAGGACAACCTCAGAGACTTTTGGGACAATGTTAAATGCCCCAACATTCAAGTCATGGGAGTCCCAGAAGAAGAAGACAAAAGAAAGGCCATGAGAGAATACTTGTGGAGATAATAGTTGAAAACTTCCCTAATATGGAGAAGGAAATATGCACTCAAGTCCAAGAAATCCAGAGGGTTCCAAACAGGAATAAACCAAGGCAAAACACCCCAAGATACATATTAATCAAATTAATGAAGATCAAACACAAAGAGCAAATGTTAAAAGCAGCAAGGGGGAAAAGCAACAAATAACACACAAGGGGATTTCCATAAGGATAACAGCTGATTTTTCAATCGAAACTCCTCAGGCCAAAAGGGAATGGTTCAGTTCAGTTCAGTCGCTCAGTTGTGTCTGACTCTTTGCCATCCCATGAATCGCAGCATGCCAGGCCTCCCTGTTCATTACCATCTCTCGGAGTTCACTCAGACTCATGTCCATCGAGTCCGTGATGCCATCCAGGCATCTCATCCTCAGTCGTCCCCTTCCCCTCCTGCCCCCAATCCCTCCCAGCATCAGAGTCTTTTCCAGTGAGTCAACTCTTCTCATGAGGTAGCCAAAGTACTGGAGTTTCAGCTTTTGCATCATTCCTTCCAAAGAAATCCCAGGGTTGATCTCCTTTAGAATGGACTGGTTGGATCTCCTTGCAGTCCAGGGGACTCTCAAGAGTCTTCTCCAACACCACAGTTCAAAAGCATCAATTCTTCAGCACTCAGCCTTATTCACGGTCCAATTCTCACATCCATACATGACCACAGGAAAAACCATAGCCTTGACTAGATGGACCTTAGTCAGCAAAGTGATGTCTCTGCTTCTGAATATACTTTCTAGGTTGGTCATCACTTTTCTTCCAAGGACTAAGCATCTTTTAATTTCATGGCTGCAGTCACCATCTGCAGTGATTTTGGAGCCAAAAAATAAAGTCTGACACTGTTTCCCCATCTATTTCCCATGAAGTGATGGGACTGGATGCCATGATCTTCGTTTTCTGAATGTTGAGCTTTAAGCCAACTTTTTGCTTTTCTCTTTTACTTTCATCAAGAGCCTTTTAGTTCCTCTTCACTTTCTGCCATAGGGTGGTAAGATTTACAGAAAAGCAAAAACTGAGAGAATTCAGCACCACCAAACCAGCTCTTAAAAAGCACTAAAGGATCTTCTCTAGACAGGAAACACAGAAAAAGTTTATAAATTCGAACCCAAAACAACAAAGTAAATGGCAACAAGATCATACTTATCAATAATTACCTGAAATGTAAATGGGTTGAATGCCCTAACCAAAAGACAAAGACTGGCTGAATGGATACAAAAACAAGACTGCTATATATGCTGCTTACAAGAGATCCACCTCAAGTCTAGGGACACATACAGACGGAAAGTGAAGGGCTGGAAAAAGATATTTCATGCAAATGGAGACCAAAAGAAAGCAAGAGTAGCAATACTCATATCAGATAAAATAGACTTTGAAATAAAGGCCATGAAAAGAGACAAAGAAGGACAATACATAATGATCAAAGGATCAATCCAAGAAGATATAACAATTATAAATATATATGCACCCAACATAGGAGCACCACAGGATGTAAGACAAATGCTAACAAGCATGAAAGGGGAAGTGAACAGTAACATAATAATAGTGGGAGACTTTAACACCCCACTCACACCTATGAATAGATCAATTAAACAGAAAATTAGGCACAAAACACAAACTTTAAATGATACAATGGGCCAGTTAGACCTAATTGAAACCTATAGGACATTTCACCACAAAACAATGAATTTCACCGTTTTCTCAAGTGCACATGGAACCTTCTCCAGGATAGATCACATCCTGGGCCATAAATCTAGCCTTGGTAAATTCAAAAACATTGAAATCATCTCAAGCATCTTTTCTGATAACAATGAAGTAAGATTAGATGTCAACTACAAGAAAAAAACTATTAAAAATACAGACATATGGAGGCTAAATAACACACTTCTGAATAATCAACAAATCACAGAAGAAATCAAAAATGAAATCAAATTATGCATAGAAACAAATGAAGATGAAAACACAGCAACCCAAAACCTATGGGATTCAGTAAAAGCAGTGCTAAGGGGAAGGTTCATAGCAATACAAGCCTACCTAAAGAAACAGGAGAAAAATCAAATAAATAACCTAACTTTACACCTAAAGCAACTAGAAAAAGAAGAACCCCAGGGTTAGTAGAAGGAAAGAAATCATAAAAATTAGGGCAGAAATAAATGCGAGAGAAACAAAGGAGACTATAGCAAAAACCAGCAAAACTAAAAGTTGGTTCTTTGAGAAGTTAAATAAAATAGACAAACCATTAGCCAGACTCATCAAGAAAAAAAGGAGAAGAATCAAGTCAACATAATTAGAAATGAAAACGGAGAAATCACAACAGACAACACAGAAATACAAAGGATCTTAAGAGACTACTATCAGCCAATGAAATGGAAAACTTGGAAGAAATGGATGAATTCTTAGGAAAGTATAACCTTCCAAAACTGAACCAGGAAGAAATAGAAAATCTTAACAGACCCATCACAAGCACAGAAATCAAAACTATAGTAAAAAATCTTCCAATAAACAAATACCCAGGACCAGATGGCTTCACAGATGAATGCTACCAAAAATTTAGAGAAGAGCTAATACCTATCCTACTCAAACTCTTCCAGAAAATTGTAGAGGAAAGTAAACTGTCAAACTCATTCTATGAAGCCATCATCACCCTAATAACCAAAAACCAGACAAAGATGCCACAAATAAAGAAAACTACAGGCCAGTATCACTGATGAACATAGATGCAAAAGTCCTCAACAAAATTCTAGCAAACAGAATCTAACAACATATTAAAAAGATCATACATCATGGCCAAGTGGGCTTTATCCCAGGGACGCAAGGATTCTTCAATATTTGAAAATCAATCAATGTGATACATTGCATTAACAACTTGAATGATAAATATCATATGATTATCCCAATAGATGTAGAGAAAGCCTGTGACAAAATTCAACATCCATTTATGATATTAACAAAAACCTTCAGAAAGCAGTTATAGAAGGAACATACCTCAACATAATAAAAGCTATCTATGATAAACCCACAGCAAACATTATCTTCAATGGTGAAAAACTAAAAGCATTTCCCCTAAAGCCAGGAACAAGACAAGGATGCCCACTGTCACCACTACTATTCCACATAGTTTTGGAAGTTTTGCCACAGCAATCAGAGAAGAAAAAGAAATAAAAGGAATCCAGATTGGAAAAGAAGTAAAACTCTCACTGTTTGCAGATGACATGATCCTCTACACATAAAACCCTAAAGACTCCACCAGAAAATCACTGCTGCTGCTAAGTCACTTCAGTTGTGTCCAACTCTGTACGACCCCATAGACAGCAGCCCACCAGGCTCCTCCATACGTGGGATTTTCCAGGTAAGAGTACTGGAGTAGGGTGCCATTGCCTTCTCCGAGAAAATCACTAGAGCTAATCAATGAATAGAGTACAGTTTCAGGATATAAAATTAATGCTGAGAAATCCCTTGCATTCCTATACACTAACAATGAGAAAACAGAAAGAGAAATTAAGGAAACATTTTCATTCACCATTGCAACAAAAGAATAAAATACTTAGGAATAAATCTACCTAAAGAAACAAAAGACCTATATATAGAAAACTATAAAACACTGATGAAAGAAATCAAAGATGACACAAATGGAGAAATACAACATGTTCATTGATCAGAAGAATCAATATAGTGAAAATGAGTATACTACCCAAAGCAATCTATAGATTCAATGCAATCCCTATCAAACTACCAATGGTATTTTTCAGAGAATCAGAACAAATAATTTCACAGTTTGTATGGAAATACAAAAAAGCTCAAATAGCCAAAGCAATCTTGAGAAAGAAGAATGGAACTGGAGGACTCAACCTGCTGGACTTCAGACTATACTACAAAACTACAGTCATGAAGACAGTATGGTACTGACACAAAGACAGAAATATAGATCAATGAAACAAAATAAAAAGCCAAGAGATAAATCCACACACCTATGGACACCTTATCTTTGACAAGGGAGGCAAGAATACACAATGAAGAAAAGACAATCTCTTTAACAAGTGGTGCTGGGAAAACTGGTCAGCCACTTGTAAAAGAATGAAACTAGAACACTTTCTAACACCATACACAAAAATAAATTCAAAATGGATTAAAGAGCTAAACGTAAGACCAGAAACTATAAAACTTATAGGGAAAACATAGGCAAAACACTCTCTGACATAAATCACAGCAGGATCCTCTATGACCCACCTCCCAGAATACTGGAAATTAAAGCAAAAATAAACAAATGGGACCAATTAAAATTAAAAGCTTTTGCACAACAAGGAAACTATAAGCAAGGTGAAAAGACAGCCTTCAGAATGGGAGAAAATAATAGCAAATGAAACAACTGACAAAGAATTAATCTCAAAAATATACAGGCAGCTACTGTAGCTCAATTCCAGAAAAATAAATGACCCAATCAAAAAATGGGCCAAAGAACTGAACAGACATTTCTCCAAAGAAGACATACAGATGGCTAACAAACACATAAAAGATGCTCAACATCACTCATTATCAGAGAAATGCAAATCAAAACCACAAATAGGTACTATCTCATACAAATCAGGATGGCTATGATCCAAAAGTCTACAAACAATAAATGCTGGAGAGGGTGTGGAGAAAAGGGAACCCTCTTACACTGTTGGTGGGAATGCAAACTAGTACAGCCACTGTGGAGAACAGTGTAGAGATTCCTTAAAAAACTGGAAATAGAACTGCCATATGACCCAGCAGTCCCACTGCTGGGCATACACACTGAGGCATACAAACCAGAATTGAAACAGACACACATACCCCAATGTTCATTGTAGCACCATTTACAATAGCCAGGACATGGAAGCCACCTAGATGCCTATTGGCATATGAATGGATAAGAAAGCTGTGGTAAATATACACATGGAATATTACTCAGCTATTAAAAAGAAAGCATTTGCATCAGTTCTAATGAGGTGGATGAAACTGGAGCCTATTATTCAGAGTGAAGTAAGTCAGAAAGAAAAATACCAATACAGTATATTAATGCATATATATGGAATTTAGAAAGATGATAATGATGACCTTATATGTGAGACAGAAAAAGATACAGAGATGTAAAGAATAGACTTTTGGACTCTGTGGGAGACGGCGAGGGCAGGATGATTTGAGAGAATAGCATTGAAACATGTATATTACTAAATATGAAATAGATCACCAGTCCAGATTCGATGCATAAGACAGGGTGCTCAGGGCCAGTGCACTGGGATGACTCTGAGGGATGGGATGGGGAGGGAAGAGGAAGGGGGCTTCAGGATGGGGAACACATGTACACCCCTGGCTGATTCATGTCAATGTACAGCAAAACACTACAATACTGTAAAGTAATTTGCCTCCAATTAAAATAAATTAATTAATTAAAAAATACTGGAGTTGGCAGCCATTCTCTTCTCCAGGGGATCTTCCTGACCCAGGGATTGAACCCAGGTCTGCTGCACTGCAGGCAGATTCTTTACTGTCTGAGCCACCAGGGAAGCCCTTAGACATTGTCTGCACCTGATCAAATACCCCAGCAGAAAAGAATTCCATCTCAACCCAATTTAAAGTTACAGCAAAGGGAGTTTTGACATGCTATACAAACTATCCTCAAAGCGTTCTCCTTTAGGTAAAATAGGCAAACACAACCACAAGAATACTAACATTCATAAAAGCTATAGCTTTTCTAGGTTCTTATTAGCATTTCTGACGAACTTTAACCCAAATACAAATGGGTTTTAAAATCATGTATCAGAGTCTGTGGCTAAGACTGACCAAAAGGACCTAAAACAGTGGTAAAGAACTTGCCTGCCAATGCAGGAGAGGCAGGTTCAATTCCCAGACTGGGAAGATCCTGCGGAGAAGGAAAAGGCAACCCACTCCAATATTCTTGGCTTAGAAATCCCACGAACAGAGGAGCCTGGCAGGCTACAGTCCATGGGCTCACAAAGAGTTAGACATGATTTAGTGACTAAACAACAAAAACAAAGCTGAGTGCAGCTTATCTTTCGATGGATAAGTTAAGGTGAACTTGGACAACTGACTTCAGTTGCTTTCCTCAGCTTTTTAAGATGGAAATCCATTCCCTTAATTACACAATAAACAATTTTGCACAAAATTCATGAGAAACTCCTAGATCTAAGGATTCATTAACCAACTTCTTACTCTAATAAACTAAGAAGCAACATTTTCTAGTGATCCCATTCTACTCTGGTCATCACTATTTCTTTAAACATCATCAGTGCAGTGAAATGTCATCCTCTTTAATTTCTGAATTCTTTTTTCTTGCTCTAAATATAACCAATGTGCTGACGGTACGGCTATTAAGAATTTCAGGGAACTTCTTAGGAAATAGAATTACTTTTCTTTTGCTTAGCAAATGCTTTTAAGCATTTAGACTTCAGTTCAGTTCAGTTCAGTTCAGTCGCTTAGTCATGTCAGACTCTTTGCGACCCCATGAATCACAGCACGCCAGGCCTCCCTGTCCATCACCAACTCCCGGAGTTCACTCAGACTCACGTCTATCGCGTCCATGATGCCATCCAGCCATCTTATCCTCAGTCATCCCCTTCTCCTCCTGCCCCCAATCCCTCCCAGCGTCAGAGTCTTTTCCAGTGAGTCAACTCTTCGCATGAAGTGGCCAAAGTACTGGAGTTTCAGCTTTAGCATTATTCCTTCCAAAGAAATCCCAGGGTTGATCTCCTTCAGAATGGACTGGTTGGATCTCCTTGCAGTCCAATGGACTCTCAAGAGTCTTCTCCAACACCGCAGTTCAAAAGCATCAATTCTTTGGTGCTCAGCCTTCTTCACAGTCCAACTCTCACGTCCATACATGACTACTGGAAAAGCCATAGCCCTGACTAGACGGACCTTAGTTGGCAAAGTAATGTCTCTGCTTTTCAATATGCTATCTAGGTTGGTCACAACTTTTCTTCCAAGGAGTAAGCGTCTTTTAATTTCATGGCTGCAATCACCATCTGCAGTGATTTTGGAGCCCCAAAAAATAAAGTCTGACACTGTTTCCACTGTTTCCCCATCTATTTCCCATGGAGTGATGGGACCAGATGCCATGATCTTCATTTTCTGAATGTTGAGCTTTAAGCCAACTTTTCACTCTCCTCTTTTACTTTCATCAAGAGCCTTTTTAGTTCCTCTTCACTTTCTGCCATAAGGGTGGTGTCATCTGCATATCTGAGGTTATTGATATTTCTCCCAGCAATCTTGATTCCAGCTTGTGTTTCTTCCAGCCCAGCATTTCTCATGAAGTACTCTGCATGTAAGTTAAATAAGCAGGGTGACAATATACAGCCTTGACATACTCCTTCTCCTATTTGGAACCAGTCTGTTGTTCCATGTCCAGTTCTAACTGTTGCTTCCTGGCCTGCATACAGATTTCTCAAGAGGCAGGTTAGGTGGTCTGGTATTCCCATCTCTTAAAGAATTTTCCACAGTTTATTGTGATCCACAGAGTCCAAGGCTTTGGCAAGTCACTGAAGCAGAAATAGATATTTTTCTGGAATGCTCTTGCTTTATTGATGATCCAGTGGATATTGGCAATTTGATCTCTGGTTCCTCTGCCTTTTCTAAAACCAGCTTGAACATCAGGAAGTTCACGGTTCAGGTATTGCTGAAGCCTGGCTTGGAGAATTTTGAGCATTACTTTACTAGCATGTGAGATGAGTGCAATTGTGTGGTAGTTTGAGCATTCTTTGGCATTGCCTTTCTTTGGGATTGGAATGAAAACGGACCTTTTCTAGTCCTGTGGCCACTGCTGAGTTGTCCAAATTTGCTGGCATATTTTTTTATTAAACATTTAAGAATAAATACATAGAAGCAAATGAATTACAAATAAGTACTAAGGTTAATTTGTATTATTTTGTTGTTGTTGTTAATACTAGGTAAATTAGATCAGATTTTTCTCTGTTAAACTTCTCTTGTGCCAATATGTTCTAGACAATAGCATATGACAGGGTAAGATTTAGTAAGAACTCTACCCATTGTGCAGAAATGCAGGCAGGTAGTGTTTTGTGTGTTTCCCCAGCAATGTCACTTCACCTGCCAGGTTTCTTTCATATAAACTTAGCTAAGAAGCAGCGTAATTGCAGGGTAATTGACATCTAGTGAACAGAGAAACTTACCACATGGCAGAGCAGTCAAAATTCACCAAGAGCCATTTGTGGGGATTAAAGTTAAATGAATCTGCAAACTGCCAAGGAATAAGAACAACAAAAAGAAAACACTTAAATTATTAATGCTTAGCTAAAAATAAGACCTCATGCAGAGTAATTAACAGTTTGTTTTCTCAAATAAAAATAGCCTGATCAGTCAGACAGAATGGGAATCAGTTGAAACTGTGGGGTCTGGGGCTCATTGGCACTTGGGCAGCTATCCCACCTATCTGAGCCTCATTTCATCCATTTCAAATCCTATCTCATGAAACATGAAGCTAATATCTCTGATTCTGGGCTGAGGCACAAAGGGAGGAAAAGCGCTTTGGAGCCAGAGAATGTGGGTTGGCATCTGGGCACAACTATTTCTCCGTGTGCCTGGATGGGAGTCCTGCTTTGTGGAAAAGTCATGAGATAACAGCCGTGAATGCCTCAGCGCGGGTCCTGAGGGTGATGCAGAAACCGCTTGGTGCAAACTCAGTAACTGCTCTGTGGTTGTAGGGCCATATAGGTGGGGGAGCCATGTGATGGAAAAGTGGCTGTACTCTCGACCAGCTCTGGTTATGTCCAGAGAACTGGTGAGAGCAGTCATTGGGCGGAGCTTATACAATGACGTCACAGGTGGCCCTAAGCCAGGCTCTGCTCATAGAGGGCAAGGGGAGGGACTCGCTGAGCTGCTAGGGCTGTGCCTTGCAGGCACCCTGCTGGGCACATCCACAGAACCAGAGCGAGATTATGGTCCACTGTGCATAAAAGGTATCAGGTTGTTGGCTGGAAAAAAAGCACAAGCTAAAAGCTGAGAGTTATGCTTTATTTGATAGACTTTCCCAGGACTCCAAGCCCAGAAGATAGCAATCTCAGGTCACTCCGAGGGACGGCCCTGAAGAGGGAAAGGGGAGGCCAAGCTATATAGGGGTTTTTGCAGCAGAAATCAGGTAGTTGGAACATCAAAACATTACTGTCAATTAAAGGAAACCAAGGGCTTCCCTGGTGGTTCAGTGGTAAAGAATCTGTCTGTAATGCAGGAGATGCAGGGGACGAGAGTTTGATCCCTGGGTCAGGAAGGTCCCCTAGAGGAGGGCATGGCAGCCAACTCTGGTATTCTTGCCTGGAGAATCCCATGGACAGAGGAGCCTGGCAGGGTACAGTCTACAGGGTCGCAAAGAGTCAGACACGACTGAAGTGACTTATCACACAGGCCAAGGAAACCAAACGTCAAGTTAAGGAATTTAGGGCTTTTGTTTGTGTGGGAAGATGCATGAGTCTGGGCTCAATGAAATCATTACCTTGATGGGCAAATCAGCTACCTGGGGCCAGTGTGCTGGGCATTCCTATCCTGAGTCCCCAGAAGGCTCACTTTCGGGGGCGGCTGTGAGGTGAAGTCTGGATGGCTGCAACATCCTTTATTTACTAATGTGGCAGCAGCAATTTTCTATGGAAATTTATGTGAAGGATTGGAATTAGATAATATCTAAGGCCTTCCTAAAAATATATGCAAAAATTAATGTGTTAATCCTAACTTGGTGCAGGGCTATCACATTTGGATCAAGGGATGCATTTCAAAGACCTTGGATAACATAAAACATGCAAATTTCAAAGCATATGAAAGGTTATGGGACATTTCTATCATCCATGAGGATGCTCACCTCCAAGCAGCAACACAAACAGACTTTATAGTTCAGTGGGCTCTCCTGCTTTGCCACTGGTGAATCCCAATTCACTTTTGAGGAAAGTCATAGTTCTACTTTTCCACATAAAATGAGACGTTATTCATATTTTATGCTGTGTACTTTCAATTTTGCATAATCCGAAGTCACATAAAATTTATCCACACTTCAAACTACTAGACTATTTGACAATTGGAATTTTAATTCACAGGTGCTACGGCAGAAAATTGGACTGATTCAGCTTAGAAAATACTTTATGCATGTTTCCCAAACTTTATGAACTAGCAAAGTTCTCAGAGTATACGTACCATGATCAACAATGGGAAATGAAAATATCGTAACTAATATACAGCAATCAGGATCAGTCCATTTTTTCATTGAATTGGATGGTTCTTTTACCAATATGGATGTAATAGAGCAACGCTTGTTCTTGTTTCTCTAAAGATCTTCTTCTTCGTTCCAAAGACACCATCCACATTCATTACACTCAAAACAGTGAGAGGGTGTCTGGACACCAGTGGTAACAATTGCCAACAACTGGCTCTAGGGCCACTCATCAAGTTCAAGTGTCAACCTGCTTTCAAGTAGGACAAATAAGAGGTTTCAGCCAGCAAGACTGACTAGAGCAGTCTGTATTTTCACTGGCCTGTCAGAGCACGTGCCCCTGGCTTGTCCTCTGGCTGAGTAACAGGACCTGAGTCCACCTGAGGCCATGTGCCCGCATCTATGAGCGAGCGAATGATGACAGTGGCCGTGCTGAGACCCCAGCTGGGAGGAATCTCCTGGGGGAAGCTTCAAAGTCTCCCCGAGGCTTTGGGACACCTCCTCTCCATCCTGATGAGGGAGGAGCAGGAGGAGGCAGGAGAACCGCTGATGGCCACCTCACCTCTCCACCCACTCTAGGGGCGCAGATTCATTTCTCTCCAGGTTCCAGTAAAAAGCAAAGTTGAGAAAGAGGCAGGAAATGACAGCGAGTTTCATTTGTTTATAATGAGAAACAAAAGGTGAAAGAAGGGCTTTGTTTGCTAGGAATTTTATTAGTTTCCTCCTGGGGGCTGATCTCTTCAAACCTCTCTGTCTTTCATTACCCACAGGGATGTTTCTTCCTGCTGATGGAGAGGAAGGCGCTTATCAGCAGGGCTGGGCTGGGTAGACAGGATATTACAGTCCCTTATCTGCCAGCTGAGCAGCCGGCCCAGGGACCATAGGAGGTTACTCATTGCTGGGTATGAAACCCTATCTGATACTGACAGGAACTCACTGCAGAGAGATGGGTGGAGTGCTGCCCACCACTGCGGTGGTCTGACAATTAGACACCACCTCATGAAAGTGAAACTTTGAGTTGTTGGTTCATAGGGAAGAGAAGAGTGTAGTGGGAACAGATCATGAAATTCTACACTAGACACTCAGAAAAGACCAGGCCTTGGGAGGGGCACATACAGCCTGATGAATGCTTTGCCCTTGGTCTCTTGAGGTCCCAGGGGAGGGAGACATTCCCAGTGATACGTATCATCACACATAGGACCACAACAAAACATATTTATGTAGTGGAGAGATTTCTTCTTCATCTCCCAGCACCAAACACCTGCCTAACTATCAGCCATAAACTACAGGAGTCAGTGTGAGCACCCTGTTACCAGAACTTCTCATGTACTTTCACCCCTTCGCAAGATTTCCAGAGGCTTCCATGTACCCCCAAGGATTGATCTAAGCCCTGCACACATTCAGAGATCAATAAGTAATTACTGAATGAATGAGTGAATGGATGGATGGATGTGATAGAGGCATAAACCAGAATACATCTTCATTCATTAGTGACAAAAGGATTACTCATTTCAAAGATGAGAATTTTGTATTATGTACCACTGATACCTACTTTTCCAGTATTATGGTGTTATAAGAATTCAAATCAGTCATTAGAAAATTGATTGGCAGCGGACAAAACAGATCAGAGAGCGGCTTGGAAAGACAGTCTCTCCAGGTTGTAGTGGGAAATGAGAAGAACATGTATTGTGTGCGCAGCTTGCTGTGTGTGGGTGCTGCTTCTCAGCCCTTTAAATATGATTAACGCTTCTGATTTTTATAATAACCCCTCAAAGAAGGCTTGATTATGAAATCCACTTTGTGAGGTGTGGAAGGTTACTAGCCTGCCCGAGGGAACAAGGCTGGTCTTGGTGCAAAGCTAGGATGCAAACCAGCTGTTCATTCCCAAGACAACAGCCTTGATTCCTGCACCACGTGAGGCCATGGTCTCAAGAAACCCCTGTCTCTGAGCATGAAGTCATTACTGACAAAGCCTGCTGCTCTGGGCCCTTCGCTGCATGTACGTCTGAGTCCCTGGCAGGAAGGAACCTCCCGCCCTGTGAGCTGCTGACAGTGAAAACCTGCTTGGGTCTGGAATAATTTATTAGAATCTGTCCCTAAGATCATCTCTGTGTGTTAAGTCTGAACCCTGGAGAAGCAGACCATCGGTCAACCATTTTGATCGTGGTTTCTCAAAAGAATCAGATGTTTTAGGAGGCATTACAGGCCATATATTCCAAATTCCGAGCGTGCGCAGGACATTTAAATGCACTGATGGCTGCTCGTTCCATCTCTGTGAACGTGAACATCATGCTCAGTCACATGATCAGAACACAACTGTGTCATTGACTTAGATTGAATAGAATGGTGGGCTTGTTTTTAAAAACCACCCATTGATCTGAAATGCATTAAGATTTTATTTTCTTCCTAAATATCTCCCCATCATCCTATGAACTAAAAATCTATCCTATCGTGACAGCTCTGCCCAGGATCTGCAGACTGAGAAATAGTATAAAATCAGGTGTGTCTTCTTTGAGAAGACAGTTTTGGGAACCAGGAAGGTTCTCACCCCCTGTCACAGGGAGGTGTAACTTCCAATCATCACAGAAATGGGTATGGAAATCACTTGCTGAAACGAACCACAGTAGCGAAAAATAAAAGTATCACATCCTTATAAAGACAAATCACTGATCACAGTATATATATCTTTTAAAAATGGTCTTGTTGATTTCCTGCCCATTGAGCTCGTCGCAGAGAACTGAGTATGTGTAACTGATTCACTTTGCTATACAGCAGAAACTAACACAACAGTGTAAAGCAACTACCCTCCAATAAAAACTTTAATAAGCAAATAAGTAAAAGCGATCTTGTAGAAGAGCACACTCACCTCCACGCCATTCAGAAGATGCCGGAACTCAGGGCAGATGAAGGCACTGCCCGCGTAGGCGGCGTCCACGTGCAGCCACAAGCCCTCCTCATGACCTGAAGCCCAGAAATGACCTGTGAGTTCTTGGAGGGATGTCCCCATGCCGGAGTCGAGCACCTGTCCCATCCCTTCACCTTTTGAACATCAATAGCGTTTCTTGGTCTGATGTCTGCATCCCTGACAGGTGGTGATGCTGAGGCAGCAGCCCTTCACTGTTGCTGGCCCGACAGTGCCGGGCATGGGGACCAGTATGCAGCACGCACATGGAGGTGAGGGAAGCACCTGGACTTTCAGAGTTGACCTTCAGGCCCAGCAGAGCTCCATGAGACCAGCATACCCCACTCGCATCCCACTGTCCACTCCAGGTATGCACTCTGCTCCACTCTCCCCACCTCACTCACTGCAAACTTTCTTTCCAATTCTCTGGGCTCTGAAGCCCTTCCCACAAGCATCTCTTGAGGCTAGGACCACCCACAGTCCCTACTGGTCTCTCTGCCCACCTCCATCTCCTCAGGAAGTTCAGGCACCTATTTTATGCTTCCTGAATCTTCTCAGCTCCTTTCCTGAGTGTGAATTTTGTGTTCAAGAGCCATTAGAAGGGCCTCACAGGAAAGGAACCTTCTAGCATTGAGCTGGGAGAGAGTCCTGTCTGAACGTGCACCTTGATTCGGGTGCATTCAAATCCCTCCCCCAGGTGCCCACTGCCATGTGGCCTTACTACCATGCCACAAGCTCACTCTGCTCTCGGCAAATGGAGATAAAACAGCACTCAGACCCCGAGGGATAAACCAGATGAGACTTATGCTTTGTCCATCACAACACCAGGACAGACTCAGCGAGGAACGACACAATCACTGTGATTATTCCCAGCCTCAGCGCTGGGTGCTTCCCACGGCTGTGAAATACGTGAGCAGGAGAGGTGGTGGGTCTAGACCAAGGGGTGGGCTCCTTTCCTTATGGGGGCAGACGCTGCCGCGGGAGACCTGGATGAGGCCCCCTTGCAGGGGCAATGCATCCGCGCAGGCGAATAGATTCACAGTTCACTTTTGCCTGCATGATGCTGGTTCGTCACACACAGTGCTACGAGGGGTGAGGAGCAGTTCTGAATTCTGCTGATAAAAGATGGAAGACACATTTCAAAGCAGAGATTCAGTTTGAACTTCAGGATGGAAGGAACGAAAGCCCTCGATCAAATGTGTCCTGGGACAATGATAATTAACACAGAGGGTCACACTGGGTGTGGCCTGCAGTGCCTGCCCCCGTGTGCCCTCAGAGCCCTCCACAGATGTGGCTGTGTGCCAGGAAGGGCACGAAGCCTTAGGAGAAATGGGGTCAGGAAAGGACGCAGTGGCCAGCACCACGCAGCATGTTGTCCTCTGTCGCTGCGATAGCTCCGCTCTGCTGAGGGAGGGAGAAGCTTCAGGCACGCGTACAGGATGGACACAGACCCTCAGAGCAAGTCTGGGCTCTCTGTGGGGCTGCAGAGAACTGCCTTTTCTGTCAGAGGCACTTGGGTAGAGTCTGACAGATGCCAGGGTCTGTGCCCAGCTCAGGCAGGAAGGAATTCAGCCATGAGGGCAGGAGGAGGGGGATGGAGTTCTGGGGACCCCTCAGCCCTCACCCTCTGAGAAAGATGCTTGTCACACAGTAAAACCACAACCCCTTTGCTTAGCTGGGCCTCACCTGGGAAGACAGAGGAGAGGAGATATGATCTCAGACCCCAAGGAGGGGCTGGAATGATGCCAGCCCCCAAGGCTGTGTCACTCCAGAGGGTACAGGAGATCTCGGAGGGGGTCGTAGGTGGGGAAAGACAGAGGGGCCTCGGGTGGGAAGGGGGTCCCCAGAAAGAGAACTAGCCTCACCCCAAGGAGCTGTGGCCTTTGCCCTTGGCTCTGGGGAGGGGGAAGGCTGTGTCTGCTAGGACTCATCCCCCAGACAGTGCAACAGTAGAGTTTACAATTGGGGCTTTGGGTCATTTCATATCAGTTCTGAGTCCTGGAGGACTGGGAACTAGAAACATTCACTGGATCTCCCGGAGGGGCCAGGAAATGTAGGCAGCCTCCCGGCCAGCATGTGACAGCCCAGGGACACACCCCGACTGACACTACAGGCTGAGCGAGCATCCCTGGCAGTGAGGCTGACCCTGTGCCTACTGTCCTGCTGTGGGTCTGGGGGACCTCACAGGCGAGGACGACCAGAAGCCCCCAGGCTGGACCATGCCCTACTCTGGCCTGGGCACCTCCTCCATGCTCCCAGGTGTGGAGTGTCAAACCCGCAAATCCGAGGGAGGTTTTTGGAAGCCCTGACCTGGGAACTGGTGTCAGGACCAAGGGCAGCTCTGGGGGACTGGCTTCCCTCCAACCATGAACTTGGCCTAAAACTCCTGCAGACAAGTGAAAAATCATAAACGACAAAGGGATTCTTGTGGCAAAGGAACCATTCAGTACCTTGACTTGGGTGGCAGATACATAAACCTAAACCAATGATGATGAAATTGTCCCAGGCTTAATAAACACCCCCCACACACAAATGAGGACAAATGTAATTGGGAAAATCTGAATAAGATGACCTCCCAGATTGCACTATGTCAATTTTCTGGTTTTGACATGTATTGCAGTTTTGCAAAATGTTACCATCAGAACAAACTGGGAAAAGTACACAGAGGCTATTATTTCTGATAACTGCATGTGGCTTTGTTGTTCATTTGCTAAGTCATGTCTGATTCTTTGTGATCCCATGGACTGCAGCATGCCAGGCTTCCCTGTCCATCACCAACTCCTGGCATTTGTTCAAACTCATGTCCATTGAGTCAGTGATGCCATCCAACTATCTCATCCTCTGTCATCCCCTTCTCCTCCCACCTTCAGTCTTTCCCAGCATCATGGTCTTTTCCAACAAGTTGACTCTTCATATCAAGTGGCCAAAGTATTGGAGCTTCAACTTCAGCAACAGTCCTTCCAATGAATATTCAGGATTGATTTCCTTTAGGATTGACTGGTTAGATCTCCTTGCAGTCTAAGGAACTCTCAAGAGTCTTGTCCAGCACAATTCAAAAGCATCAATTCTTCAGCACTCAGCCTTTTCTATGGTCCAGCTCTCACATCCATAGATAAGTTCAGTTCAGTTCAGTCGCTCAGTCGTGTCCAAGTCTTTGCGACCCCATGAATCGCAGCACGCCAGGCCTCCCTGTCCATCACCAACTCCCGGAGTTCACTCAGACTCGAGTCCATCGAGTCAATGATGCCATCCAGCCAGCTCATCCATAGATGACTACTGGTAAAACCACAGCTTTGGCTAGATGGACCTTTGTTGGCAAAGTGAAGTCTCTGCTTTTTAATATGTTTGTCTAGGTTTGTCATAGTTTTGCCTCCAAGGAGCAATATCTGTTAATTTCATGGCTGCAGTCACCATCTACAGTGATTTTGGAGCCCAAGAAAATAAAATCTGTCACTGTTCCTACTTTATCCCTTTCTATATGTGATGAAGTGATTGGACCAGATGCATGTGGCTCTATCATTATCACAATAAATATTTCAATTGAAAAAGGAAAAGACTAAACATAAACTCCTGCAGAAGGAACTTCCAGATAACCTTGCTGAGTGGATTCCTGATGGGGTTCTCCTCTCTCCATGAGGCAAGGGAGAGCCAAGGGCTACATCCTGAGTCTCGTATGTGATTATCTGACAGCACAACCTGCCTTCCAGCCTCTTCAAGTACTGAGGGTATCTGTAGGAGTCAGGGATCCCGAAAACCCCATGGCTGGAACACAGAAATCGCACGCCCGGGACCAGGCCCACCCAGTACCCAGTGAGGCTGCCTGGACAGGACGCTGTCTGCTTCGCCCACAAGGAAGGAGGCAGCCTCTGTCCCTCTCGAGCCCCCGCTGCCTGCGTGTTCCCTTACAAAGCCTCCATGGCCCCACGCACAGAGGCGGCAGACCTCTGGAACTGTCTGCTGCATCCTCACCAGCCATTCCATCCTGCCTGCCCTGTGTCCCCTTCCACACCCCCGGGACCTCTGCCTCAGCTTCCCTCCTTCATACCTGTCTGCCTTTAACTCTCTGCTTTCTGTTTCATACCCTTTTCTCAATAAAATCTGCCAGGAATTTCCACTGATCACTCCAAGGTGACCAACTGAAACCGTCTCACTGGCAAATTGTTTCAAAAGAAACTAAACAGAAAGTGTCTTTCCTGAGACTTCCCTAGTGATCCAGTGCCTAAGACTCTGTGCTCCCAATGCAGGGGACTCTCCCTGGTCAGGGATCTAGGTCCCACATGCTATAAATAGAGTTCACACGGGACTTCCCTGACCATCCAGTGGTTAAGAATCCACCTCCCAGTGCAGGGAACATGGGTTCAACCCCTGGTCCAGGAAGATCCCACATGCTGTGGAACAAGTAAACCTGTGGGCCACAGCTCCTGAGGCCCAAGGCCCTGAGAGCCTGTGCTCTGCAATGAGAGGTCCCCGCCAGGAGAAGCAGGAGCACAGCAGCTGAAGAGTAGGCCCTGCCGGCAGCACCTGGAGAAAGTCTGTGCACAGCGGCGAAGAACCAGTGCAGCCATAGAGAAATAATCCATTTTAAAAAGAGTCTGTATGTTGAAACCAAAGCTCCCACATGCCTCAACGAGGACTGAAGATCCCATGTGATATAACTAAGACCTGGAGCAGCCAAACACATACATAAATAATAAACATTGCTTTTTAAAAAGCATCTTTCCTAAAGTAGTAGTTGGGAAGAGACCAGGTTCTGATGAGCATCTTGGTCAAATACTGGCCAAGATAACTAATCTGAATTATTTTAATGGTTTTCTCTGATTGCACTATAGAACCAGGTTGACCTGGTCTTGTCCAAAGTTGAAGAATGCTAAATATTTGGTGACAAGCAAGAAAATGACACTCAGAGGAGGGCAAGCAGGTAAAAGGTGCTCATTCACTGTGAAGACATCACCCATGGTTCATAAGAGCTTTGCCAATAAGTAGAATCACCCAAATTGCCCTAATGGATAAGCCTAGGCAGTAAGCAGAGGGCAGTAGTGCTCACTGGATCCCTCAGCCCCCGGGAATAGCGTCTGTGTTGGGCACCAAAAGCCCCCCAATGATCCAGCTCTTCCCACAGCCCCCAGCCCCAGGAGCCATGGGAGCCGCAGGATAGGAGAGCAGCCAGTGCTGGCGGGCAGGGTCCTGTGGGCTGTGCCCCGTGGGGCTCTCAGCCCTCCAGTCTAGTAGCCGTGGACTGCCATCAGCCGGCCAGGGCCCAGACGTCCAGTTCCCAGGCTGACATCTGCATCCAGTGGCCTGGCGTCTTGGCCCAGGATCAGGGTTTGCAGCCCGTGAAGCCGCGCCTATGACCACAGCCAGCTTGCCCCTCCTCCCTGGCCTCCAGCCCTGGCCTTGCACCTCTGCCTCCAGCCAGCGGGCAGGACAGCCATCTGCCACGGTCACGGCTAGGGAGCTAGAGCCCATGGTCATAGGCTGGGAACACCCGCAGCCACCTGGTGGGCCAGCCAACAGCCTCACAGCTCCTGAATCCCAAGGGCTCCCCCCACCCTCCTGCCTCACGCCCTCTCTGTGTATTAACTCAGTCACTCAGAATCCCATCAGTTCACAACGACAGGTGCTTCTGACTGCACTTTGCAGGTAGGGACAGAGCTCAGAACTGAAGCCACAAGGGCGGCGCTGAAGCCCAGCTGCTGTGACTGCGGCCGGCTCGACGCACACCACCCAGCCATCACTCATGGTGGGGGAGATGGTCCACTCCTGCATCCCCTGAGTATGGTCCACAGGTGGACCCAGGTGAGGAGAGCTGAGAAACCCCTGGAGTGAGCCAGGCCCAGCAGCCAGCTAGACGTCTGGCACAAGCCACAGCATGGCCAGGAAACATCTAGGCCCTCCAGGGGCTCCTGCTACCTGCCTCCCCCTACCCTGGGCAGCGGCTCTGCCTGCAGCTAAGGAGCTGGTTCTCCTTCCCCGAGGACAGAGAGGATGCTCATAAGCCGGGCCCTTGCCTGAGGAGAGGTCTTCCAGCAACAGAAGGCCCTGCTGTGTTCTGAGAGCAGGTCCAAGCCACTTATTCCCGGCTCACCTTTGAATTCTCTGAATTCTGTCTAAGAAAACCTCAATGCTCCACTGAGGGAGGAGGGAAGTTAAGTGAACTGTTAGCCTCTCAGTCACGTCTGATTCTTTGTGACCCCATGGACTGTAGCCTGCCAGGCTCCTCTGTCCACAGGATTCTCCAGGCAAGAATACTCGAGTTGGTTGCCATGTCCTCCTCCAGGGAGGCTCCCAGTAAACACACAAAGCTCACTTTCTTCTTGCGAGGAATCTAGTGTTTTTGTTTTTTTTTAACTGATTTGCTTAATTGCTTTATTTGCTCACCTATATTCAGGAATTCCAAGAAGGCAAAAAAAAAAAAAAAGATGCTGGAAGACTTACTCCAAGGACAAGAAATTCTCCTGCCATCCCACACACAACCCTCTGAGAATCTGCAGAGTTGGTTCTCTTCAATGGGACAACACAGCCTTTGCAATCTGATATCACTGGCATTTTACTTACTAACAGCGTTGGTACAGCTAAGGTACTGCTCTCCAATTAGCCCAAATTCTGAGTGTTTGGAGTTCAAGCTTAAGGAGATGTGTGCCACTATAAACATGAGACGAGTTTGGCAGACTATCCCACAATAAGTTTCATGATGTTAATATTATCATATGGTGTATTACTCTATATTACATTTATATAATATATTATCATTCAGTCAGTTCAGTTGCTCAGTCATGCCCAACTCTTTGCAACTCCATCACCAACTCTCGGAACTTGCTCAAACTCATGTCCATCAAGTCGGTGATGCCATCCAACCATCTCCTCCTCTGTTGTCCCCTTCTCCTCCTGCCTTCAATCTTTCCCAGCATCAGGGTCTTTTCCAATGAGTCAGTTCTATATTATTATATAATGGTATAATATAATATTAAGTTAATATTATGAAGGAGAGCCCAAAGAGGCAGCTCACTAAAGTCTTTGGATATCAGGAAATTTTTTCCGAATAAAATTTACAGATACTTACAAATGGGCCCCACTTCTAAGAGGTTGTCAAAGGAGCAGCAGGACGTGGTCCCCAGTGTAGCCACCACCTGGAGGGTAAGAAGCAAATGTGCTCTGTTCAGTCCTACATCATAGTCCCTGCTGTAACCTCCACACACACAGCCACCCACCAGGCCCAGCCCTGGCAACCCACGGAGCTCCTGAGACCAGGGTCTGTATCTTATTTGTTTGCGTTGCTAGGAACTCACACTTTGCTGGCACAGGCTGGGTGCTGAAACATTCACTGCATGCAAACACCCTCCAAACGATCAAAAAGCATCTGATGTTTGCAAAACCAAAGATCCTAATTGATGTATGGTAGCGGGTGCTGTCTAAATAATGAAATTTCTCTTTCAATGTGACAAGACTGAAATTTCATTCAATCTGTGTAGCCTTTATGGAGCCTCCAGCAATTATCTGTGCCCTGAGAATAGAGATGGAAGGATCAGAAAAACAAAGCTAGTAAACTTGAGAACTGGGCTAGAGGCCTCCCTGGTTGCATTTCACCTATGACTACGTGTGTTTAATCTGAAAACTGAATGTGTCTCAGAGTCAAAGTGATCTGACCAGGGAGGTGTGGGGCTCTGCCCTGGGATGGCTCAGCTGACATAGTCACCTGAGCTGGAAAGAGTGATGCTTTGTTATTCAGGTCAGGGAAGGCTAATAGTGTGGGAGGCTAAGGCCACTGAAGAGATAGCTTGTGATACCCACAGGGTATCACATGGCTGTGCCATGCAAGGCCACACAGGGAAGCACCAGTGCTCATCAGGAGGTAGAGGAAGGGATGGAGAGAGGGGAAAGGGCGGGCGTGAACTCCAGGTTCCAGCAGAAAGGAACAGGCGAGGCAGGCTTAATACTGACAAGCATGAGTTATTTCAGATTACTGCAATGGGCTGTGGGCACAAGAGCTGCTCTGGTTGTCTGGCCCCTGGATCTGGAAGATCGGGGCAGGAGAATAGCAGCCTGGAGTGTGAGAGCCCCATAGGGGATGTGGCAAGGTGTGTGGGCTCTGAGAGTGCTGGTTTGCTTAGGAAAGGGTTACTTTCCTTTCAGGTCCCTAGGAGCTGGCTAGGCCTCCAGGGTCAGCAAGCTTCCTGAGACATCCAGTTACCAGCAGCACAGAAAATAAAAAGGCAAGATGGACACACAGACGTTGAAGCCAAGCACGTGGGACAAAGAGGCCAGACTGGAGGCCCAGCTCTGCTTGTGTGGACGCCTGCTGGGTGCTTGTTTTCTCATTTACAACACAAATGCACTGGGCCAGGATATGCCCAGAGCCTAGGGTCTGTGAGTGGAGACCCTGCAGCTTCTCAGCCCCTCCCCTCCCACCTCTGTGCCCACCCCCACGCCCCCTCCCCACCCCAGTCCAAGCCTGCTCAATCCTGGCCAGATGAGTCACTGAGTGGGAATCTGAGTCAGCGCGCCGTTTTCCTCTGGTGTTTGCAATTCCTTCCAAAATATAACTGAATATTAGAACGCTTTGTCTAAGGGTCCTGGTTTGGTAGGTAAAATGAGACCCATAAAATGCTTTGTCTATGTCATAAAGTTTGCGTAGCTTAAAAAAAAAAAAAAACCCACAGGATGACTCAACCATCTTAATATCACTTGCAAATTATTTTCTTTAAGAAGAGTCTCTTAGGAATGACACTTCTGACATTCAGGAATTCCTTTCATTTCATCTCATTTCCCTCAGTTAAATCCTAATGGAAATAAATGCCATACCATCTGTTTTTAAAATGCAACCTGAATATCCTCTTGTTAAAATTATTTTCTATTAATGTGTATATAGCAATGAGTCTAGAATAATTTCACCAAATATTAGTACTGTTTGTCTCTTATGATGAGATTTGGTTAATAGTACATCTTTTATTCTGAGATTTTTATGTTAGTATTGATATTTTCATTCTGCTGTGGAGCATTCTGTAAAATCAAGAAAACGCTGCCCAGTCCTGGGAGTGGCCTCAGCTGAGAACATGTCTCAGCTTTGCAGACATTATATTCACTCATCAGGACCCTCCTGATTTGGATGTCTTTGGGACCCCCTACTTTACTGTTAGCTTAAGTGAGACACTCAGCGTGGGGTCTGAGGACAAACAGGCAGGACAAGACCAAGAAGAGAGCCCAGGGGTGCTTAACTCTGGTTCTGCCAGTTAAAGAACCCCACAGACTGGCCGTGCCCGAGGCCCTTCCAACCAAGCCCATCCCTGGGCAGCTCCCTGCACAGCATGTGGACAGCATGGGACCCAGGGTCCCAGGAGGATGTGCCAGGCTGGTGACGGCAGGGCCCATGTGTTCTGTGGTTCCGTGTTTTGAGAGCTGTGAGTCAGCTTGTCCTCATTCTCAGAAGCCGCATTAACCCCAGCACCTGCTCTGCTCCGGGCTCTGATTACTCGGCTTGGCTCAGAGATGCTAACCTGATTTCAGCTGCTCTGCAGAGACCTAATCACATTTGCAAAGGGGGAGGCAGGCTAGGCGCCTCACCTCTGAGAGCCTGGGGCTGTCCTGCTACCCCACGCTGCCCCCCGCCCTTGTCTGCCAGTCTCACCACTGCCCACTAGGCTCTGCCCTCTGCCTTGGGCCTGATCTTATCCGGTCAGGAAAGCAACCACCAAGAGGAAGAAACCGGCGAATTCCTGGAGGGCTCCCAGTTCAGATCTGCCCAATGTGCCCCCTGCTTTCCACAGCAGGTCACACCTTGAAGCGGCTGTAGCCCCTTTGTGAACCATGAAGGAGGTGGGCAGGGTTCGTGGGCTCCAGGGGGCTAGCTTGCTTAGGAAAGGCTCACATGCCCTTCAGATCTCCAGCACTGGCTAGACTTCCAGGATCAGCAAGCTCCCTGAGACATCCAGGCATCAGGGTCTGCATCTCACGATCAGACAGAGTCACATATGTGAAGGATGATAACCACCAGGCATTCGTTTCAATGGGAACCAGCAAACATGTCAAAGCTCAAGCAACACTCCTGCCTGGTCCAGGCAGCCTCTCCTTCCAGCTTCATGGGCCCTTGGCTGCCCCTTTAAGACAACGGAGAAGGAAATGGCAACCCACTCCATGCCTGGAAAATTCCATGGACTGAGGAGCCTGGTAGGCTACAGTCCATGGAGTTGCAAAGAGGCAGACATGACTGAGCGACTTCACCTTCACTTTAAGACAACGGCCAGCTGCACCTCCTCATGCATCCAGGGATCCTTGCTGCACCTCCTCATGCATCCAGGGATCCCTGCTGCACCTCCTCATGCATCCAGGGATCCCTGCTGCGCCTCCTCATGCATCCAGGGATCCCTGCTGCACCTCCTCATGCATCCAGGGATCCCTGCTGCACCTCCTCATGCATCCAGGGATCCCTGCTGCCCCCTCATGCATCCAGGGATCCCTGCTGCGCCTCCTCATGCATCCAGGGATCCCTGCTGCGCCTCCTCATGCATCCAGGGATCCCTGCTGCGCCTCCTCATGCATCCAGGGATCCCTGCTGCGCCCTCCTCATGCATCCAGGGATCCCTGCTGCGCCTCCTCATGCATCCAGGGATCCCTGCTGCGCCTCCTCATGCATCCAGGGATCCCTGCTGCGCCTCCTCATGCATCCAGGGATCCCTGCTGCGCCTCCTCATGCATCCAGGGATCCCTGCTGCGCCTCCTCATGCATCCAGGGATCCCTGCTGCCCCTCCTCATGCATCCAGGGTCCCTGCGCCTCCTCATGCATCCAGGGATCCCGCCGCCCTCCTCATGCATCCAGGGATCCCTGCGCCTCCTCATGCATCCAGGGATCCCTGCTGCGCCTCCTCATGCATCCAGGGATCCCTGCTGCCCTCCTCATGCATCCAGGGATCCCTGCTGCGCCTCCTCATGCATCCAGGGATCCCTGCTGCGCCTCCTCATGCATCCAGGGATCCTTGCTGCGCCTCCTCATGCATCCAGGGATCCCTGCTGCGCCTCCTCATGCATCCAGGGATCCCTGCTGCGCCTCCTCATGCATCCAGGGATCCTGCTGCACCTCCTCATGCATCCAGGGATCCCTGCTGCACCTCCTCCTCATGCATCCAGGGATCCTCCCCGTCTCTGTGCCGTTGCAGTATTGTTTTCTTCCACAAGACAGGCTCGTGGTGCATGTCCTCCAGGACGGGGGGCTTATATGTTAACTCCCAGTGAAGACTTCACTGAGACCCCCTGCTGAGCTCACCATACCCTCTACCCCTTGTCCATGTGCAGGTGTGTGCATTAGTTGCTTCAGTCGTGCCCAGCTCTTTGCGACCCCATGGACTATAACCCTCCAGGCTCCTCTGTCCATGCAGTTCTCCAGGCAAGAATACTGGAGTGGGTCGCCATTTCTTTCTCCAAGGGATCTTCCTGAACCAAGGATCAAACCAGGGGTCTCCTGCCTTGCAGACAGATTCCGTACCATCTGAGCCACCAGGGAAGCACTGTCCACATGCACAGTCCTCACCAAATGGCACAAAGATCTGTGGGCATGTCTATCTGCCACCAGTGGCATGGCAAGAGGAAAGCAACCATGCCTACCCACAGATCCCCGGGGCTGGCATAGGGAGGCCTCTAAGGAAGCAGGCATTTCATACAGGTCAAACTAAGAGCTCTGATGAAACCCTCTGCTCCAAATCACTGGACCTCTAATGCAGGTTACACTGCATCCTGGTGCAGACTATTTCCTCAATATCTCCGCTCCACCCAGCAGGATGCTCGAGGGCCCTCCTTGATCTCAGTCCCACAGGCCCAGTATGTCATGGGCGTTCATTTGTCAAACAAGTGAGTGACTTAGTGAATCAGCATGGAATTGTTACTTATTCCATCATGACAGGTTTGAAGTACAATAAGTGTGAGTATCTGGCCCTTGCTCCGAAGACTGTGAACTTGTCACCTTTGCTTGAGAGCCCACCATGAGGACAGTGAAATGTGACTGATGGAGGCGTAGATGCCTCTTAAGTGGCGCATATAAAATGCCCCAACAGAGGTCTTGGCCACCCTGAAGAGCACATAGATGATGCTTATTTCAAAGTCTTCTTCAACACAAAGACATAGAATAGCAGCCAAAATGAAATACCGTGCTGCCTCTGAATTTCCGCCACCAGATTATGAAGGTATAAACAAGAACGTTGCCTGCCACACCAGTAAGCAAACAAGGTTGTGGCCACCAAGCCATGGCCCACTGCAGCTGCCCCAGACTGTGCACCCTGAGTGGATTCAGGATGGAGAAAAGCCAGATGCTGACCCCAGATGGTTAGGGTGTGTATCAAAGGGGTGATTTCCATGAACCCAGACTCTTGCTTCTTCCCATATATAGAACAGAGCTAAATTCAAAACGAGATGTTTAAAGTAGAATTAGCATCAATTCTACAAAATCTCTTTCAGAAAATAGAAGAGGAAGGAACTGCTTCTCAAGTCTTTTTATGAAGTCAGTATTACCCAACATCAAAACAAGACTATGAAAAGGGAAAACTACAAACCAGTATTACTAATGCATATAGAAGCAAAAGTCCTTAAATGTTAGTAATTAGAATCTAGCAATAGGAATTACATTATGAACAAATGAGATTTACTCCAGGAATGCAAGGCTGGTTTAATATTTGAAATCCACTGTAATCTACCTTGTTAACAGACTTAATAAAACCACTCAACCACATCAACCAGTGTAGAAAAATAATTTACAAAATTCAACACTGCTGCTGCTGCTGCTAAGTCACTTTAGTCGTGTCCAACTCTGTGCGACCCCATAGACAGCAGCCCACCAGGCTCCCCAGTCCCTGGGATTCTCCAGGCAAGAATACTGGGGTGGGTTGCCATTTCCTTCTCCAATGCAAGAAAGTAAAAAGTGAAAGTGAAGTCACTCAATTGTGTCTGACTCTTAGCAACCCCACGGACTGCAGCCTACCAGGCTCCTCCATCCATGGGATTTTCCAGGCAAGAGTACTGGAGTGGGGTGCCATTGTCTTCTCTGAATTCAACACTAATTCATGGTAAAAATTCTCAGAACTTCAGGAATGGAGAAAACTTTCTCAGTTTGATAATGAACATCTACAAAGCCTAGAGATAACATCACACTTAATGGTGAGAACTACATTCATTTCACTTTAACGTTGGAAACCAGATAACAATGCCTACCTTCATCACTGCCAAACAAACAGTACTTGAAATTCTATCCAGTGCAAAAAGGCATGAAAAATAAATAAAGACAAACAGGTCAGAAGGGAAGAAATACAGTTGTACCTGTTTGCATATGACATGGTTATCTAGACAGAAAACCCCATAAAATTCATTGTTTAAAAACCCTCCTAGAAACAAGTGAGTTCAGCAGTATTATAGGATACAAAGTCAACGTAAAATATTAATTGCGTTTCTGTAGCTACAATCTAAACACCTAGATTAAACATACAATGCCGTTTATAACTGTTCAGAAAAGAATCATGTAGGTATCAATCTAGCAAAGCAAGCATTGGCTTCTATGATGAAAGAAATTAAAGAAGATTTAAATAAACAGAGAGACAGATCATGTTTATGGCTTGACAACATAGTAAAGATTTTAATTAACATATAGGGCAAAGGGAAAGTCTCAAAGGAAATTTTCAAAATATTTTTAACTCAATGAAAATGAAAATACAACTTACCAAAATGCGTGGAATGCAGTAAAAATGTTTAGGGGGAACTCTAACTCTATAGCATTAAATGAACACATACACTACAGAAGAGAGGGAAGTTCAGCCCAGAATGTGAGCTTCCACCTTAGGAGACTAGAAAACAAAGAGCAAATTAAATCCAAAGGGCCTAAAAGAAAAGACATAATAAAAATTAGAGTAGACATGAATGAAATTAGAAACAGGAAATCAATAGTGAGAATCAACAAAGCCAAATGCTGGTCCTTTGAAAAGATCGATAAAATTGATAAACATCTAACTAGGTTAACTAAGAAAAAAGAGAGGACACAAATTTCTAGTTTTAGAAATAAAAGGACCATCACTACTGATTCCCTGGGTGGTAAAAGATAATATTTAAATAATATTATGAATAACTCTATGCCCACAAATTTGAAAACCTTAATGAAATGAATCAATTCTTTGAAAGACGTAGTTTTACAAAAACTCACATAAAGAAAAATCGATGCTCTCAACAGGTCTGTACAAAACCACTGAAATCCAAGTGGTTGGTATTAAGAGTCGGGGCCTTTGGGGGATCGTGAAGACAAGGCCCTTGAGAATGGGATTAGTGCTTCTATAAAAGGGCCCCCTCAGAGCTCCTGAGCCCCTTCCTCCATATGAGGACACGCAAGAAGTCAGCTGTCTGCACCCAGGAGAGGACCCTGAGTAGCACCCACCCTGGCACCCTGATCTCAGACTTCCCACCTCCAGGACTGGGGAAATAAAGTTCTCTTGTTTATAAGGCGCCTGGTCTGTGGTGGCTTACTGTAGCAACCTAAACAGAGTAAGATGACCTGTGTCTATCAAAAAATAAAATCAATAAATTAATAGCCCCCAAGACAGGCAGCAACCAGCCCAGGTGGGTTCACTCGTAAAATCTACCCAACGTTTAAGAAAGGAATTAAACAAGATATCGAAAACAAATCCATGGTTACCAGGGGGAGAGGGAAGTGGTGGTGGGGGGGAATGGTAAGGGCAGGGGATTAAGAGGCACAGACTACTATGGATAAACCAGATAAGCAAGTATCGGGACAGGATGAGGATGCACTGTACAGTGCAGGGAAATATAGCATTATATGACAATCAATGTCAGTGTGCACAGCCTGTAAAAATGCTGAACCGCATGCTGCATCCCTGAAACTAATAAAATATTGTAGACCAGCTATATTGCAGTCTAAAAAGAGACAAATAAAACGAATTCTCTATCATCTCTTCCAGAAAACAGAGGAAAACAGAACGTTTCCTAACTCGTTCCATGAGGCCAGTCTCACCCAAGTTCCAAAATCAGACAAAGACATTAAAAGAAAGAACCACAGACAAATATCTCTTATGGATAGATGTGAAAATTCTCAACAAAACACAAGAAAATTGGATTCAGTAATATATACAAAATAACAACCAAGTGGGACTTAGTATAGGTATGCAAGACTGATTTAACACTGAAAATCAATTAATATAATCTATCAAGGCTAAAGAAGAAAACAAAATCACATGATCATATCAATAGATTAAAAATATTTGACAAAATCCAGCAAAATTTTAAAAATCCTAGCCGATAGGATAGAGCAGATGTTTTAATAGATGTTCTACTTCAACTTGATAAAGAACAACTATTAAAAACTTGACATCAGAGTTAACAGTGAGAAACTAGAGGTTTTCCTGATAAGAACAGAAATGAGGCAGGGATATTTGCTTTCACCATGCCTATTCGACATGATGTTGGAGATTCTAGCTATTACACAAAGATAAAAAGGGGCTAAAGACACACAGATGGAGAGGGAAATGAAACTACCTTCGTTGGAAGATGACACAATTATCTATATAGAAATCCACCTCCCAGATCAAAATCAAACCCCAAACCTCCTGAAACTAGTCGGCAATTATAAGAAGACAGAGAATAAAGGAAAATATACAAAAGTCAGCTGCTTTCTCATACTCCAGCAATGAAAACTTTGAGTTCGAAATTAAGAACACAATAGCATGTACGCTAACCTACCAAACTAGAGAGGCAGAGCGAGAGGGAGGGGGAAACATGCAGATAGAAATCCAACAAAGTATGTGCAAGAGCTATCTGGTGGTAGTTTACCTGCGAAGTCATGCCTAACTCTTGCAAACCCATGGACTGTAGGCTGCCGGGCTCCTCTGTCCGTGGGATTCTCCAGGCAAGAATACTGGAGTGGGCTGCCATTTCCTTCTCCAGGAGATCTTCCTGATCCAGGAGTTGAACCTGGGTCTCCTGCATTGATTCTTTACCAACTGAGCTACAAGGAAAGCCTCAAGATACATATGAGGAAAACTATAAAATTCTGATGAAAGAATTTATTGAAATAAATGCAAAAATATTCTATGTACATGGGTAGGAAGACTCAACACTGTCAAGATGTCAGTACTTCCCAATTTGATCTATAAATTCAAAGCAATCTCATTCAAATTCTAGCCAATTATGTTATGGCTATTGACAAACCACGTCCAAAGTTTATAGAGAGAAGCAAAAGAAGGCAGAATACACAACACAACATTGGAGGAGAAAAAAAAGCCAGAGGACTGACACTACCCAACTTCAAGCCTTAGCAGAAGCTGCAGTGATCAGGACAGTGTTGTACTGGGGAAGAATGAACAGAGAGATCAATGGCTCCAAACAGAGAACCCAAAAATAGACATACACAAATATGGGCACCTGATCTTTGACAAAGGAGCAAAGAAGAGTCTTTTCAACAAACAGTGCTGGAACAGACACTCACATGCCAGAAATGGATTTGGATACAGACTCACACCATCTACAAAAACCAGTTCAAAATGAGCCATAGATACACATGTAAAATGCAAAACTATGAAACTCCTAGAAGCTAACACAGGAGAAGATCTGGAACATATTGGGTTTGCGGATGAGTTTTTAGGTGTTACTGACATAGTCCATGAAAAAAAATTGATGAGATGGACTTCATTAAAAATAAAAACTTCTTTGTGGTACTTTCTAAGAATGAAACAACATGTCTCCAGCTTGGAGAAAACATTGCCAAAGCATACCTCTTGATAAAGGACTGGTTTCCAACAATAGTCCAAAATACAGAAAGAAATCTTCAAACTTGTTGATGTTTCTACGATTATTTGTTTATGCTTCTTATTCCCTTGGAAAATCCTTGAATCAAGATCAAATTATGTATAAAATCATGCCTTCCATCCCTCTCCCAGACTACATGTTAGTTATTCAACAAATGGTGGTAAATTTGAATTGATCAAAACAATTTTTGGATTAAAAAAACTCATCTCAAAGAGTAACTCTTAAAAAGTAATGGAAGTTATAAACATGTGGCACCTAGAGTCTGCTGAACCTAGCGTGCTCTATAACTCAGAAGTACCCAGATATGGATGGGTGCCTAGAAGCATGGAATGCTGGGTGCACAGCAGAAGCTGGACGCCACCGGTAAGCGACTCCAATACCTGCCATCGTCCTCAGAGAGGCTGGAGCAGGGCCTGGGCACTGGCATTCTTCTTAGCTCCCCAGGTGACTCCAAAGTGTAGCCAGATGACCCCACGGGGCCAGTGCCACAGTCCCACCCGACATCCCAGTGCAGCCATGAGACGATGGCACGGCACACCAGGCGGGACAGCTCCCAGGCTCCAGTGGGAGCGACTGCTTCTTCCCCACTGGAAAATGCCCAGCCATGTACAGCAAAACTAGCTGATGTTTGGTTAGTTAGATGTTTTAATGATATCCCATTTAACTGTGTTTTAAATTAATCACTGCTGGCTTGCAACACCTCTCTCACAAGCGATGCATCATAGTATCTCCTGAGGACACCCCTCTAGGGGGAAAGTGTACTTTGTTTTTAACTCAGCTAACTCCGATGTCTGTCACTCATCTGCCATGTCAAGGGTGCACCCTACGGTGTCATTTTTAACAGGAAACAGAAGCAAGACTTTTGGTTTAGCAGTATCCCCCAGGCTGGGTACTCTGTGTTTCTGAGATTCACGCAAGCAGAAGGGAAAATCAATGGAGTTTTGCTCCAGCCACCCTGAAGGAGAGGTGTGCTGACCTGAGTATGCCTGGCCCGTGACCACTGCGGCAGCCAGGAAATGATCGTGTCACCACAGGCCCGACTCACTGCCCCAGCAGGGCCCAGACACTCTTGTGGGGCTGGGGGAACTTACGAAGAAAGGGATCAGCCCGGCTGCCTTGTCTCTCTCCAGGGCCTCCTGCAGCGCAGAAGCTCGCATGGCAAACTTGCCATCGGAAGGGATGGCTTTTAATCTCACTCCACCAATTAAGCTGGCTTTTTCCACGGAGGAGTGTGCCTGCAAGAGAGCGCCAGGTTAGACTCTGCAGCAGCCTCCAGTGCTTCTGCATGCCTCCTGAGCACCAGGAGGCAGAGCCTCGATCCCGCCCCCAGCTCCCTGCACCTCCAGACCAGGAGCTGTTTCAGGTCCTGAGGACTCTACTTCTGAGTTTTGTGATTCCGACTCAGATGGTAGAGTGCTGGGTTGTGCCTGCGTGCAAGTGTGGGGTCATGCTCAGTCGTGTCCGACTCTGCGACCCCATGGACTGTAGCCCGCCAGGCTCCTCTGTCCATGGGATTTAGCAGGCAAGAGTTCTGGAGTGGGTTGCCATTTCCTCTTTCTTCCAGGGGATCTTCCCAACCCAGGAACTGAACCCCGTCTCCTGTGTCTCCTGCATTGCAGGCAGATTCTTTACCTGCTGAGCCATCAGAGCAGTCTTATACGGAGCTGTATTGAGGGGTTTTTGGTCCACTGGTTTGAATTCGACAGAAGCAGGGGATGCTCATTTGGAAGCACAGCTGGGAAAATGACGCCTAGTAATGTCACTTGATGGTGATATTACTTTATAAGTGTACTCAGTAAGCTCCTAGTCCCACTCTTATCATCTGAGGCTCTAAAATTGCATGCAAAATATACGGTGATGCTCAAAAGTAGCTCTCCTTGTGGTTTGTGCGTCCTCTTTACCCTCAGATGAGGAGCAAGGTGATAGGGTGATATATTTACAACCAGCACCTTGAGCCCGTGCTCCTGGGGGCTAATGCTCACCTGCAATGTAGATTCCACTCAGGAGGAGCTGCTGGGAGGTGACTCTCCCAGAGGGCACATCCTTGCTCATTCCTGCCTTGTGTCTGTGGCTACCCCAAGTCCTACAAGCTTCCCCAAAGAGCATCCCTCAATAAATGGTGAACCCCTAAAGCCCCACATCAGACCCTGCTCCTTGGGAACCTGAACCTAAAGCCACAGAATTGAGCCTTAGAGCCCATGGCCATCCACTCGATATAACGAACCTACCTGACTCCGGTCATCTAGGATAGTACAAGCCACACAGCATCCTTGCGAGAATCTAGAGAACTCCACGGATCACTTCTCTCAGGTGAAATTCCCTCATGAAAACCTTGCTGGGAAAGGCTACCACCTAACATTCATAGCAACTTATCTCAACATAGATACATGGAGACCTACACATGCATTTTTAAAAGTTTTCTCGTGTCTGTCTGGGGAAACAAGGGAGAAATAAATAGAAGTGAATAGTTTTCTTCCTCTGTGGGCAGCTGTAGTGCCTGGAGTTAGAGTACACACAGAGACAATCCTCCCAACAAAGCATCAGAGGATGCATATTATATTGATTTCAGGCTACATATGTTTATCCCCTAGAACAAAGCTGTCACAGTTGAAGTGCCTGGCTTAACAAATTCATTAACAATATTATATCAGTGATACAGAGAACAAACTTTTGGACATGAAGTGGGGAAAGAGGCGTAGGATAAAGTGGGAGATTGGGACTGAAATATGCACACAACTACGTATGAAATAGATAACTGATGAGAATATACTGTGCAGCACAGGGGAAGAGAAGGTACCATGTATTCATAGGGTGTGTACTAAGTCACCCTTAAAACACGCTCCAAAGTACAGTCTGAGCAGGCAAAAAGTGATCCCACTTGCATGAGGTGCCTAGAAGTCCATTTCACAGAGTCAGTAAGCATGTAGACGCCAGGGGCTCCCCCTCCTCCAGGGGTATGGAGGGGAGGGGTAGTGGGGACTTAGTGTTTAATGGGTCAGAGTTTCAGTTTAGGAAGGCGAAAAGCCTGGCGGACGGATGACAGCGAGAGTTGCACGACAGTGTGACTGTGCTTAGAGCCACTGAACCGTATAGTGTGTGTGTTAGACACTCGTCGGGTCCAGGTCTCTGTGACCCCATGGGCTGTGGCCCACCAGGCTCCGCTGTCCATGGGATTCTCCAGGCAAGAACACTGGAGTGGGTAGCCACTCCCTTCTCCGGTGATCTTCCCAACCCAGGAATAGAACCTGGATCTCCCACACTGCGTGCAGAGTCTTTACCCCCGAGCCACCGGGGGAAGCCTGAACTGTACAGTTAAATACAGTTAAAATAGCATGTTTTATGTTATGTGACTTTGCCACAGTAAAAAAATTTTAAAAATGCTATATGTGCAAAACTATATCAGCCTTGTGGAACCAAAGCCTCTGGAGGTGCCACTTTTTGGGTGCCCTCTTGACTCCTGGTTCACTGGTGGAGCTACTGCCCAATGCTCTTTCCTTCTGCTCTCTCTCACACAGTTGCATTTTGCTTTGGTTTTTAACCTTTTTCAAGAAGGCTGATCATGGGAACTGATCACGGACTAGATGCCCCCACTTGCAGAGATCTCTAAACCTTACAAAGCACTGCCTCATCTCTCGTCTTTGTGCAACCACTAGCCGGCAGAACAGCAGCACCAGGTGGCAGGCCCTTTTGACCCTGTCTAATGGTTTAAAAAAGGCTTCAAAAACTGACGTGATTGGCCTGAGATCACAGAATTTAAAATAGCAGGGCTGGGACGTGAGCCCAGGTCTTTGAGCCCTAAGCCCCACATGCGGCTCCACTATGCCATGCTGAAGGCAGCCAGATGGCCTCAACACGAGCTGGGACAGGTGGAGTCGGGGTGATCTCATGGCATGTTTATTCTCTTTCCAACCTGATCTGCTAAGTTCCCACTGGCAGCCTACATCTTTTCTTTAGCAGAGGTCCCTAGCTTAGTGACACCTGGGGGACTGTTTGGATTGGAACAGATACTGCACGGTCTGTAGTTTTTTCTTTTTTAATTTTTGGACACACCCTGAGGCATATGGAACCTTAGTTCCCCGACCAGGGACAGAACCCACCGCCTCTGTAATGGGAGACAGAGTCTTAACCGCCGGGCCACCAGGAAGCCCTCGGTATGGTTTTGACTTGACGCCACACAAACCATCCCACCCCAGGAGGCTCAAAGAGGCTCTGGGCACCGCACTCACCTGGTCAGACGCATAGGCCACCAGCTTCTCCATGACGGCAGCCTGCGTCAGCTCCGGGAGGCGGCCTGCAGGCGTCGGGTCGCTTTGGTCCGAGCGGCCAGGAGGGCCACCAGAGTGGCCTCACTGGCAGTTCCCTAAATCAGAGAAAAGGTCAACAGCACCTTCCAGCTGCAGCCAGGGAATCACCTCTAAATGTGAGTGATGTGATGTGGGATATTCTATTTTCTTAGAAGATGCATCTGAAATTGTCAAGCCCATTCTCCCAGGCATGGGAAAAAGGCTGTACACCTGTGCCTGACACTCCAGCTCTTATTATCAATTCAGCATTGCTCTGCCTGTTTCAAAAAGTACCCACCAGCACTTGCTAGGCGCCACTGCTGCCAGACTTGGCAGACACGTTCCCACGGACACTTCCCAGTCTGGCTAGGAGGTGCTGGTCCATTTCCCCAGAGGAGGAAACGGGACCCAGGGCACAGTCGCAGGCACAGCTGCACACACAGCAACTTGGACACACACATTTGTCTGTTTTCACAAAAGAGCTGCCTCTTCTTTGGACCCAGAAATTGCCCTGGAGGGTGTTCCGCAGTCACTAATGTCACAGACTAAATCCCTCTTCCCCTGACTTCACATGCTGGAGCCCTAACTCCCAATTTCTCAGGATGTGACCACATATGGAGACAAAATCTTTGAAGGGATCACAAAGTCAAAATGAGCCTTTTAGAGGGGCCCGTGGTCCAGCCTGGCTGGTGTCCTCATAGGACGAGGAGCTGAGCACGTGTGCCCGCGCCACACACACACACACACACACACACACACACACACACACACACGCAGAGGTGAGGCCACGTGAGCACACAGGGAGGAGACGGTTGCCTGCAAGCTGCGGGCAGAGGCCTCAGGGATGTCAGCCACGCTGCCACCGTGACCTCAGATGTCTCGGCTCTGGACGATGAGACAACTCTGTCTGCTGTCTGGGTCATCTGGTCTCTGCCTCTTCCTTGTGGCAGCCTTATCAAGCTAACACAATGAATGTCAGCAACTCATTTTGGCAAAGGAATCAAGGATGCAAAATTCACTCCTCTGAGGGTAGGTGGCGGTGAAAGAGAATAAAAATTCAGCACCACCCCGTCAGCCCATCTAAGTTGCAAACTAAACTCATTTTTAATTGTATTATCTTCGGTCGGGGAAACCTATGTTCAGAGAGTTTAGGTAACTTGCCCCAAATCAACTGTAAGTGAGCAGTACAGTTAAGAGCAAACCCACATCTGTCTGCCGGGACTACTCCACATGTGATCACGGAATCTTATGTAAATCCTGGAAAAGACCATGAGCTGAATAGCATTACCATTAGAAAGAAAAAGTGTAAAAGGTAGAGTTTTGTTGACTGTGAGAAAGAAATTTATAAAATAAAAACATTCATAGTTCTGTAGAGCTGTGCAGCTCCAATGCATAAATTCATATATACGCATCTGTAATCTTAATTCCTAGAAAACCCACTGGTCATAGCAAACACCCTCTTCCAACAACACAAGAGATTACTCTACACATGGACATCACCAGATGGTCAATACCAAAATCTGATTATATTCTTTGCAGCCAAAGAGGGAGAAGCTGTATATAGTCAGCAAAAACAAGACCAGGAGCTGACTGTGGCTCAGATCATGAACTCCTTATTGCCAAGTTCAGACTTAAATTGAAGAAAGTAAGAAAATCCATGGCCTCCTTCATACACACTGACATGGGAAGCTCACTGAAAGGCACGGGCCCAGGGATGCATGTCCTTGTCTTTCCCGACACTCCTGTGGGAGTGCAGCTCACCCTCAACATCACCCTCTGTCGGAGGCCTTGGAACTCCCACTACCCCCAGCATCCATGCTTCTCTGAACCATATTTTAAGGAAAGGCTTGAATCACCACTGCAGTTCACAATGGGTTTTCCTTTAGGCGCTGTCCATGCCTTGAAAGAAAACTCCCCTTCTTCAGGCAACAAAAAGCGACTTTTTCAAAACTGTGCCCAATGAAAAAACTGTCAGCCAAGCATCCATAAGTGCAATGGCTCCAGGAGGCTTGGCTTCATTGTAGGAAATCTGTTTCTTGTACTTTAACCTTTGTTTTTTTCACTAAAAGGGTACTTTTATACCTAATGACCCACCCCAGGGAACCCTGCCCTCCTGCTTGAATATTAAGTCAAAGTGCCTTTGTTCAGGACCCTGTCCACCCGTGGAAGGGAGTGCTCAGGCGCTCACTTGTGTCCAGCTGTTTGCGACCCCATGGACTGTAGCCCACCAGGCTCCTCTGTCCACGGAATTCTCCAGGCAAGAATACTAGAGTAGGTTGCCATTTCCTTCTCCAGGGGAGTCTTCCCGACCCAGGGGTCAAAGCACTGACTCCTTCATCTCCTGTATTGGCAGGCAGATTCTTTTACCACTGAACCACCTGGGAAGGAAGAAATTAATACACCCCCTGCCCGAGGCTTGCCATTCTAGGAGGCAATTGCAAGGCGGCTTTGTTTTGTTTGACTTTGCTTCCTCAACTCCTCTCTCTTTCTGTTAACCTGGCATCCAGACCCCCAACAAGAAGGCTGAGACATTACTCTTCCATTTTCTTGGCCAGCCAGCTTTCCCGATAAAGACATATTCCTTGCCTCAGCACCACATCTCTCAGTTAATTGGCCTGCAGTGCAGCAAGCAGAGTGGGCTTGGACTGGGTAACAGCTTGGTGACAGGGGCAGCGGACAAGTGGGTCTCTGGCCTCTGCTGGAAGCAGGTTTGGGCCAAGGAAGGGGCAGGGCGCCTGCTCTTGCACAGAGAGCAGTAAGGATACCTCTGCTTTCCTGCTGCAGACAAAGGTTGCCATGGTGAGGCTGCGGCAAGGCAGAAAGAACCGCGGTGAGCATTGCCCCTGGCTGCTGATGCTGGAGCAGGAACATCCTTTCATTTTCTTGGTTTTCAAGTGTCACCCCACACACACAGCACGAAATCGGCTTTTCTTCCACAAGAGCTTTCAGAGCCAATTAAGAGACTATTTCCATGGCCCTGTTTGTCCAGCTCAAAGGATGGTTTGCCATTTGACGCAGACACCCATCACAGGGCCGACGCCTGGCAGCTGTGATTATGGCTCTGAGGGGCCAGCATCCCCGCGCTGCTGTCACCAGGCTCAGGCACTCCGAGCCCTTGCAAATTAGAGACAATCAGCCTTGTCAGGCGGAAGGGTGGGGTTCCTGCCTCAAACACAGACACGATCGACTGCTTTCCTTGAGCAAACTGGGTGGACAGGACTCCAAGGGGGATTGTATTGAGTCTTGGGCTGAGGGATGTCAGAATTAGTCCCAAACAAATGCCTGAGCGTCTGCTGTTTCTAGAAAACGGAATTGACTTTAAAGGAAAAGGTGATTTAAAGATGAAGCCCATGGCAGCATGCCCATCTCTGGACTCTCACACCCTAGCCACGTGCCAGGGGCAGGCTAGGGGGACACTCTGGCCTCCAGCTCACATGTGCACCAGCTTTGCCTTGAACCAGCTCAAGCCCTGGGGCCCCATGCACTATGTTTCTGAACCTTGGGTTGTTGATAACCCAATCCTCACAAATATTTGGAGGTTGAGAAATGAACACAGAAAACAGAAGAAATAACGCTAAAACACAGCCTAACTCAGAGTGGGTGTTCAACACAAAGTTGGTATATGATATGCACGCCTTGGATGATGAGGGATCTGTGAGATTTTTGAGTAATATCAAATGAGAGAAATCATCTGATTTCGGGCTGCTGAAAAGAATTAAACATGAAACTGTTTTCATCATGATCTCCAGCGACCCAGAAAAACTCTTTTTAAAATTGTTGTTTGTTTTTGATTTTTGGTGGAGCTGGAGCGTTCGTGCTGAATATGGACTCAACCAGGCGAGCCTCAGTAGAAAGCTGAGGATCCTCTTAGGAGATTGTTGACCTTCATTCTAAAGAGTATCCTTTGAAATACGACTCATGAGTGAAAGATGTGATACTATACATATTTATATATATATTCTATTTATATAAATTGTGACACCATAGAAAGTCATGCAAATGGAAGGAGATCACACATGTTAAACACATCATACTTAACTTAAAAAAAAAAGAGAAAATCATGCAATAATAATATTCTCAAAGACTAAACAACAGGAGGACTTCTCTGGTGGTCCAGGGGTTAAGAAGGCAGCGGTCAGTGCAGAGAACACAGGTTCAATCCCTGGTCTGGAAAGACTCCACATGCAGGACAGTTGAGCCTGTTTGCTACCACTACTAAGCCTGCTCCAAAGAGCCCAGGCTCTGCAACAAGAGAAGCCACTGCCGTGAGAAGCCTTCACACGGCGACTAGAGAGGAGCCCCTGCTCACCGCAGCCCGTGGGAAACAGCGAAGATCAGGCAAGGCCAAAATTGTTTACAGATAAAATAAATAAACACTGGGAAAAGCCCACAGCAGAATAGTAAGTAAAACATCACACAGGAAATCTACATGATGCCTTGTATTGTCCCAATTTTGTTTCTGTTATGTACATATGTATGTGCACACACACACAGGGATCGAAATAACACTGGGAGGAAGCTGCCCCAAAGTGCCTCTGCATCTCTTCCATCTGTCTAACCGACGTCTAGTTTTCGTTAGTGGAAAGACGATGCTTTTAAGTTGAATAGCAGAGCCAAAATTGACACTGGAGATAATCAACACTGTGAAAAATGGAGACAGTGATATAAAGAAAGCCACGAGAAATTCCCCCAAAAGACAGAGGAGAAAACCACACAAAAAAGGGAAAATGCCAAATAAAAGTGGAAAATTACAGAAGAGGTGCCCAAGCCATGGAAAGCTAAAGTTCCTCAAAAACAGAGTATAAGGGACCGAGAGACAATGACCAAATTCCAGCGGGAGGGAAGCGTCCCCGGTGGGGGAAGAGCTGACTCTCAGATTGACTGGGCTTCCCAGGTGCTGGGACGTGGGGCCAAAATGAATAGCACAAAGGGAAAATGTGTATCTTGACAAAAATTGTGGAATCAGAAAGAAAAAGTAGGTCTACCATGAGGGTCCATCTTTTCATGAAGTGTCAGATCACCCACAGGGCTGGAGTTCAGTCGGACAGAATTCACCGCCAATTCCCCATGGCAGCCTGCCTCTCTCAGGCCCTGCTCTTTGCTGGCAGTGGAGCCCCAGAGAGTCAGGGACCCGAAAGCCACCCGACCCCCAGCAAGGGGAGATGCAGCTGAAGGGGCATGGACTGGGGCTGTGGGTAGCAGCCCCTTTCCCAGGCTGGAAGCAGCTTGGAGCTCAGACCTCTGTGTGTGGGTTTTCCCGGGTTGCCCCAGGCTGCATCACCTTGACCAACAGAAAGCTGTCCAAGGTGGCCGCAATGTTTGCCATTGTGAGAAAAGTCACTGCTGCCGCCATGTCTAAGTCCCGTTCACACCAAACTGAAGCTTTGCATACTCAGAGTGAAGGATTCATTTCCATCAGCCAGCACTCAGAAACGCTGTTGCAGGAGGGAACGTGCTATACGCAGAGAGGTGAGACAGGAGGGGGCGAGGGGAGTGCGGTTGAGCCTGGCCAGGCTGGGCAGGAGACAGACGGTTTCATATAGCGTGACCCAGCAATTCTCTTATCAGTCCTGCTAATAAATGGTTCGGTGATGCTCTCAACCATAATCCTTTTACAAGAGCATCTGTGACTGATTTTCCCATCCTGACCCCGAGCCAGGATATGATTTATCTCCGCACTGGCAGAAACTGCAGGGCCCAGTTGAGCTGATAGAAGGAGAATTCTCCTCTGGCTTTAGTGGGGGCCGTGCAGCAGGCCCATTAGTCCTGTTTTTCCCTCGCAGAATCTGCCAATATCGTCACTGCAAACACGTTCACGACCATCCTAATCTTGGGAGCATTCCATAATCCCAACCTGCCGGAACGATGCACAGTCAACTTCATTATCAAAACTCTCATCCTGGCCATCTCCTTTTTGTGAATTTATGAGCATCACAGCCAGGACTCCAGTACAATCAGCCTATATCACATCTCTGTCTGCCACTAACACCGGTCCTGCGATGTCTCACTGCCCATCACATCAGCCATCCTATCGCAACCATCAGAAAGAGATCTGGCAAAAGAGTTACTCTGAGAGAGTAAGCAGGCTGTAGGTCACAGGAAAGTCAGCCCTGGGTCATGCCACAAGGCTAGTTTATCGAAGAGTATTTCAACATCTCTGAATGAGATGACATGAATGCAGCATCAGGATGACCTGACATGCAGGTTAGAATGCTTACTCCTGGGCCCACCAAAGACTTGTTGACCCAAATCTGTGAGGGTAGAAGTGAGGCTCTCTCTGTGGGTCCCTCCCTCCGTGACGCTGACCCACATTGGTTTTGTTTGGGAGAATAAAAGATGCCACGCTTTCATCCTGGAAGCTGAGAATCCCCAGTGTATTTGGAAGAGGGACCCTACTAGTGTGATTAAGTTAAGAACCTTGACAGGAGGGGGGAGGGGGTTATCTTGGATTATCTGGATGGACTCTGTCTAATCTCGTGGGTCCTGAAAGTGAAGATGCTTTCTCACTTGTGGTCAGAGGAGAGGTGACCTGTAAGAAGGGTCAGAGAGATGGGACTTTGCAGCCACTTTGCAGACAGATGAGGTGCCATGGCACAGGAATGTGGGAAACTTCTAGAAACTAGAAGAGGCAAGGACTGAGTCTTGCTTGGGACTTACAAGGGGTTAACCCTGATTTTAGCTATGAGATCCGTCAGGCTCGCACCAGAAAGAACTGTAAAATAAAGGGTTAGTCAGCCGATTAACACACTAATGTTTAAGAACCCTGGTGAGTCAAGCAGTCTCAAGCCTGGAGACGGGCTTGCCCCCATCTCATCCGGCCACGCCAGCAGGTGACCTCACACTGAGGCATCCGGGCCTCAGCTCCCGTCAGCCAAGTGGACAGAAACACAGCTGCTGTGACTGACTCTCAGAACCTTTGAGAAGATGATATCTGAAAAGGGAAATTCTCTTTTTCCCCAAAGTAGAAGGGGCGTTCCCTGTGAGGGTGGTGGGTAGATTAGTGTCCCTCTTTGCTGCTAGGAAAGAAAGCAGCTGGGCAGTCCTAGTTTCCTGAGTGGCATTCGTGCTGTAGATGTCCCGCTGTGCCTGCCATTGTGTGTCCCGTCCCCTGACGTACCATCTGGCACGTAGACACTCTCAAAGGCACGTGCTAGATGAAGAGTACACCTGGTCATCACATCGCGAAAGTGAAAGTGAAAGTGAAGTCACTCAGTCGTGTCCGACTCTTTGCGACCCCGTGGACTGTAGCCCAAAGGCAGCATCTTTAGGTGGATGGTGGGTCCCCATGGGTGCAGCTCTTTCTAGAAGGCTCTGCAGCACTGGGTCACGGCTGCCACTGCGGACGGCCCTGCGAGGTGGTCAGACTGTGGCTCTGTGGTCAGATGGGTGTGGACTCAGACCCTAGCTGTAGGACTTACCTGCTGGGCATGATGGGCAAGCTACCTGACTGCTCTGAGCCCTAGTTTCCTCGCCTGTAAAATGGAGGTTGAGAAATGGTCCCTAATCAGAGCGCTATTGTGAAAATTAAGTTTGGGCCTGGGAAGCACTCTGGTACATGGGCAAGCAATGGGGCACCACACACGCCTCCCCTGTTGTGTGTTTATTTCTACGCACCAGCCAAGCGACAGCCACCATGCTGCCCATCACCACCGGCGGCCTGGGAGTGAGAGATGGCTGGGGGAGCCAAACCAGATGCAGAGCTCTCCCAGGGCTCTGCTCTGCCCCTTCTCCAGAAGAAACGACGCTTGCGGGCCTCTTGCTCACCTGAACCCCAGAATCCAGACCTCGCCCTCTCCACCTTACCTGGATCACCCCGCCGCCTTCTCCAGCTTCTCCAGCCAGAAACGCCTCGGGCAGCTGCAGCATCTTCCCCAGCCAGTCCATCATCACCGTCTCGAGCTCCGTGCACGCCGGGCTGGCAGCCTGTGGGCAGGAGGAAAGGATGAGCCACAGGCAGCTGCCCTCAGCTTCCCGCCAGCTTGGGATCCAGGGGTATGACAAGCAGGGGAAACTTCCTTACTGCCCTTGATCAGTTGAGCAAAAGGTTTCGAACATTTTTAAAAGGCCCATCCCTGGAGGGGACTCACTTTGAAGGTGCGCTTACACATGGTGGAGCTTCTAGAGTGGCAGCGGCTGGACCGTTCCCCCAGCAGCCCCAAGTCGCCGCCAAGGACCACTGGCAGGACTTGGTGCTGAGAGCTGGCGCCCATAAACTTCCGCTCTGTCTGGCCCCTGGAGAGCCAGGAAGGAGCCACGCTCCCTGGGGCCCAGGTTGGCTGCTGGGATCCATGTTCTCTGCATGGGGTTTCCAAGTCTCTACCTGCCTCACCCACAGGCTCAGGTCCTCTGCCCTCCAGGGCTTCTCCATCATAAACCTTTAGGGGCTGGTGCCAGAACAAAGGCCTAGATCTGGCTGAATTTCAGAAGCAACAGCAGGCTTTATTCATTCACTGACCTCTAGATTAAAATCGCCTGATCCCAGGTGCTATTCAAATATCTCCCAAAGTTTCAAACATGGTCTCCAGCCATGACTTGGGAGGATAGCAGGGCAGGAAGGCACCGACCTCTGTGATGATCTGCCCCACAGCTGCCCTGTTCCCAGGCCAGCTTCCTCTTTCAGCCATCTGTTTGTTTATAGAAGGACCTAGTAAGGCTCGCTGGTGGACCCTGGTCCACAGTCACAGCTCGAGGAATGAGATGGGCTGAGTGGAGGAGGTGAAGCCCCAGGAAACCCCCAGTCTCTGATCTTGCCTTCCAAGCTCTGGGATGGTTTTCCTTGTGCTCAGGAGGAGGTGAGCTGGCCACAGGCCCCACCTGCAGATGAACCAGCCTCTCCAACCATGTGGGTCTCACTGTGGTGCTCGGGGTGCCCTTGACCCTCACACGTGCCCCAATTCCCCACATACTGTGGGGCAGCACCATCCAGAGGGCTGCCCCATCCCATCCTGGCCAAGGCCCACTCCAGGCATGGGAACTTGCCTCACTGCTCAGAGCCCAGGGCTCGGCCAGTGCCTCTTAGAGACAGTGAGGCAGCCCTCCAAGGCCCCAGGGCACCCGACCATCCTCAGAACAGACCCGGAAGGACAGGTACCACCACCCTGAGGGGCAGGGGGCTCTGGGTTGGAGTCTGAGTGGAGTCCACTGTCCTGTCTGATATAAAGAATGTGCTTTAGGGGATATGTGCTCTGAGGGTCCCCAAGGCCACATGGGCAGCACCCAGGCTGCTTTTCCAAAGAGAAATACCTGCAACTAAGGCAAGAGCTGAGGGCTGACCCTCCAGGTCTGCCTCTGGGATGCTGAGGCCCCCTCCACCAGCAACTCTGGACCCCAGGCTAGAGAGGAGCAATGAGGGAGGGGGCCGGAGCTGGGGGTCAGGGGATAACAGGGGCGCTGAAGCTCAGGTGTTTAGGAACTCACAACTTCTTAGTGCCTGAGGCCATTATTCAGCACGAGTCAGGAATTATGAGTCTGCTCATCTACTTAGCACAAGCAAGCAGGCACCCTGGGCCCAGAAGGCTGAGTGTAGACTCTGGCCTGGAGAGAGACCCTCAGACATGGGCAGCCTAGGGGTCCCTCACAGAGTCAGCAGGCGGCCCTTCTCTGGAGCGCTCTGCATGGAAGAAGCCAGGAATCTTTCTGTGGTGCTGGGCTGGGATCTTTCTAGGCCTTTTACAAAAAAAGCTTTTATTGGAGCATAGTTGATTTAGAATGTGGTGTTAGTTTCTGCTATACAGCAAGAGAATCAGTTATATGTATACCTATATCCCCTTTTCTTTAGATTTTGTTCCCATATGGGTCATTACGGAATATTAAAGAGTTCCCTGTGTTATACAGCAGGTTCTTACCCACTTTATATGTAGTAGTGTATACATGTTAATCCCCAGCTCCTAATTTATTCCTCCCCCACCTTACCCCCTGGTAAACACAAGTTTGTTTTCTATGTTTGTGATTCTAGTTCTGTTTTGTAGATAAGATCATTTGTACCATGTTTAAGATCCCATCTATATCATATGATGCCTGTCTTTGTCTGTCTGCCTTCCTTCACTTAGTATGATCATCTCTAGGTCCATCCACGTTGCTGCAAATGGCTTTACTGCATTCTTTTTTACAGCTGAGTAATATTCCACATGCCCTGGGGTTGTGGAGGCAGGGCTGATCCCCTACTCTCTGCAGTGGCACTTCTGTTGGGCTCGGGTCCCTCCTGGGACAGCATCCATAGCCGAGAATAGAGCGGGTGGGACCAGGGCAGTCATGTTTCTCAAACTGCAGATGGTCTAGAAACCCCTCCTTCTGCTTGGGAGACATGCAGTTTCCCAGGCTTGGGCTGCAGAAACTCCAGGGCCTCTACTGTGGTTTGAATTCAAACCAAGCACCTCTAAACACACCGTTGTGCAGAACTGGCTTTTGGATGTAGACAGACTCCCTCTCTGCTTCTCTGAACTCCAGATTCCCACACGAGTCCCCCTCTGCCCAGACCCAAGTCCCTGTCTTCCCACAGGGGTGGCGCCACCTGCTCACTGCCTGTGTCCTGGCTGCATGCCCCATGTGGGAATCCCAGGGCCCACCTCCTGACCCCCACCACCACTCACTCACCCAGGAGAAGCCGATGCAGCCGATGGCCCCACACAACATGTCTGCGAGCATGGCGGGGTACGAGCTGGCCGTGGGGAAGTAGGCGAAGAAGTAGGGACTGTGCCAGTGGGTCACCTGTGTGGGACATGAGCAGTCACTTGGGGCCGGGGGGCAGCCCTGCAGGCAGGGGCCAGGGTGTTTGGGTTTGCCACAGAGAGTCAAGTCTCTATCAATAGAAAAACCTTGTTTTAAATTCTGGCCAGAAGTGTCAGCCAGGGGGCTGCCCCTGAGATCCCATTTCTTTGTGTTGAGACTGCTTTTCCTAAAACTGCTCCAAAAAATAGTCTGTATCAGAAAGGGAAAGAAAAAGAGAGAGATTTGATCTTTGAGGTTTCCTCAACCTCCTACTCGAAGGCAATGGCACCCCACTCCAATACTGTTGCCTGGAAAATCCCATGGACGGAGGAGCCTGGAAGGCTGCAGTCCATGGGGTCGCTGAGCGTCGGACACGACTGAGCGACTTCACTTTCACTTTTCACTTTCATGCATTGGAGAAGGAAGTGGCACCCCACTCCAGTGTTCTTGCCTGGAGAATCCCAGGGACGGGGGAGCCTGGCGGGCTGCCGTCTATGGGGTCGCACAGAGTCGGACACGACTGAAGCGACTCAGCAGCAGCCGCCACCTGCTGCAGCTTCCTCACTCTCCTGTCCAATCCATTCCCAGCTAATGGAGCAGAAACTTCTGGGTTTGGCAGTCTCATGGAAACCCTGTGAGATGGTACCTGGAGGTGGGGCCTTTGGGAGGTAAGGGGTTGGATGCGATGGAAAGGGTGGACTCTCTGCACAAAAGAAAGGCCAGGATGAGAACCTCCCAGGATCCGAATCTGCGGGAACCTTGACCTTGGAGGCCCAGGCTTCGTCCCATGAGAAAAAGATGCACCTGTCCAAGCTGCCAGCGGTGGGATCTGCCACTGCAGAGAGGCTGGGACAGCCCCGGGTCTGACATTTAACTGCACTCCCGGGAGGGATTTTGTGCTGAGTAGCTTGTCACATTTGCACAACCTCTGGGCCGGTGAGAACCAGAATCCTGCTCTCTGCTCAAAGCACAAATGTCACAGGAGCTCCTGGGAGGAGGAGAGTGGGGAGGTGCCCTGGGCTTAAGGGACCCATCAGGGAACCCCATGGGCGGGAGGGCCTCACCCCGAGTGTCAGGGTCTGAAATTCCAGGCCCTGGGCTCCTGCCTAGAGTTGAGGGGGTGAGGCTGAGGGTCTGAGACCCCTCACCACAGCAGTGACGGTGCCTTTAGGGGAGTCCAAGGAAAATCTCACTATGCAAGCATGAAGCTGCAGTGGCGTTTCCTTTGAACTTGAGCTGTCTGCTTCCCTGCAAGTGACTCTTGGGAGACGACTGTCCTGGGTGCTCCCCACATCTGTCTGCAGCCCCGAGTGTACCCCATATCCGGGCTCACGGACCACAAACAAAGAGGCCTTCTTTGGTGGTCCACACTGCACAGTCTCAGATAAAATAAACATTTTTTCCATGCACTGATCACCCCTCTGCTGATTTAACTTATTTGAAACTAACCATCTCTCTCACATCCCAGGGTCTCAGGGCAGGGGACTGACTTTGAACCAAACAGGACCCTATGGGGCTGGGAACAGATCCCTCCCCCATAGCCTCTGAGGTGGCTCCTCTCTGAAGTACCCAGATAATAGTATCTGACGTGCACTTCCTGAGTTGTTTTACAGACGATAAAACCCTCACCACATGGAAGAAGTCAGTTACTTGGTGACCGTGAGGACACAGCTCCCAGCCTCTCGGCACCTGAGCATTGATCACGTGAACCCCTGTGATCCTACCCCGTGACCTCACTGGCAACCAACAAGGGGAGGAGCTGATCATTACCCTGAGACTTCAACAATGCTTTCCAGAAACCCACCGGGAGTTCGGGGTTTTGAACATTAGCTGTCCGGGACTCCTTGCTGGATGCCTGCAGTAAATGCGGCACTATCCTTCACCACACCCTGGTGTCAATTCTTGGGCTTTACTGCACAAGGGCCAGTGGACCCAGGTTGGCTCAGTAACAGCCTAGGCAGCTGGAGGGAAATCATAGTCACCACCTTTGGAGCCCACACGATCTGGATTGCAGTCCTGCTTCCATCACTTACTAGCTGTGTGACCTTAGGCAGATCACTCAACCTCTCTGGGCTTCTGTTGTCTCAGCTATAAAAGAAAAATAACAAAGTTTCTCCCCAAGAAGATGACTGTGAGGATTAGGGGCAATGACCCAAGTGCATTGCCTGATACCCAACAGGTACTAAGCTGACAGCTGCCCTCCCCTGCTTCAGCCATGGATATAGGCTTACCCCCGGCATGATGATCTTCTCGACGTCCTCAATGATGGCCTCAAATGTCTCTGGCTCCTGCGGGGCAGTGGTGGGGATCAGGGGGCGCAGGTAGCCTGGACACACGTCAGGGAACACCTGGCGCCCCTCGATGCCCTCCAGGTAGTCAGCCATGTAATCCACCATTTCCTTCCCTCGCCTGCGGAACTCGCTTGCATTCATGGTGACTGGCCTTTCTCAGACGCAAAAGCTGCAGAGAGAGAAAAGAAATCAGTTGCAGATGTGACGATGCCTCACCTGTAGTGGAGCAGATCCAAGCCAACCACTGGGGCTGCCTGGGCGGAGAACCAAACACCCCAGAGTCCACCCAGACTCCAAGTCAGGAACACTTTTCCATGTCCAGAGGGGTAGACGTAACCCTGGATTTGGAGACTGTAGCAAAGTACTTATTCTACTATTCACCAGCTACTCCGCTAGACACAATGCCACGTCTCTGTCTCATTTCTCTTTCTGTCTGTATCATGAAATGGACCAGCCACACATTTATTTCCATGCTCCATCACAACTTAAATAACAAGCCTTGGTTTCCAAATTGTGCCTTATTCATCATGGACTGTGGAACAAAGACTCTCTGAGTTCCTCTTTATCTGAGAAAAGCAGATGGCCATGCTGATCTTTCCGGAAGGTAGAAAGGCAGTCACATGGCCTGTGTCCAGCATGAGCAGAGCCTGGATAGGATAAGACCCATCAGCAAGTCTTCTTTCTGTATCTTGACTTTGTATATCATCACCAGATGGAACCACACCTCTGCATACAACCCGCTTCTTTCCTCATCACATAATAACATCCAGATGATCCCGGTCCTCTGTGGCGGTAATATTCCATAAAGAGTCCATGAACTCTGAATTAGCAAACACTGGACCTTTCGCAGGGGAAATGCAAGGTTACATTTCTGTGCATTTCTAGTCACATTTTTGTCAATCAATCAATACATAATCTTTTTCTGTGCCCTTTCATGTGTTAGCCCCTCAGTTGTGTCCAACTCTTTGAGACCCCACAGACTATAGCCCACCAGGCACTACTGTCCGTGGAATTCTACTGGCAAGAGGGGGCAGCCATTCCCTTCTCCAGAGGATCTTCCCAACCCAAGGACTGAACCGAGGTATTCCACATTGCAGGCAGATTGTTTACAATCTGAGCCTCCAGGGAAGCCCCAAGAAAGCTGGAATTAGCTTTGATTTGTAACCAGGCCTATTGAATCCTACTACTATTTCACAGAGACATTACCATTTGTCATTTGAAATCAGGCATATATGCATGCTAAGTCACTTCAGTTGTGCAGGACTCTTTGCTACCATATGGACTATATAGCCCACCAGGCTCCTCTGACCATGGGATTCTCCTGGCAAGAATATTGGAGTGGATTGCCATTTTCTTCTCTAGAAGTCAAACCTGTGTCTTTATGTCTCCTGCATTGGCGGGCAGGTTCTTTACCACTGGCACCACCTGGGAAGCCCTATTTCCTTTTAAATACACTTTATTTACTACACCTTGGCCCCACTGACTTTGAACTTCTGGCCAACAACTCTCTAACTCATGAATGTCGCTTATCTAATACATGTGTTTTCTCCCTAAGGCACATCACAGCCTTCTTGCATGTAGGACCATCAGCACTATATTTGGGGGCCATTTTTAATAGGTAACCAAGAATAACATAAAGACGCAGCAGTAATTAGACCACTTGCTGAAGCAACTAGGCAGAGTGTTGCCTTATTAGATTCTGCTGGGACAAGCACCTTGGGCAATTTAAATTTTTATCCTTTTATGTATGTGTGCCCAAGAATGATCATAAAGGCACCATTGTGGCGATTAATAATACAAATAAATTATTGAAAACAGTTGCACCTGCATATAGAAAATCTATGAATAGTAAGCATGGACTATATTTTCCAAACTGGAAACGTGAACCACACAAAGAAAGAAAAATATCCATCTAGAATCCCACCACTCAAAAACTCTGGCACACACCCTTCCAGGTTGTTTCTTATAAGAGATGATTGTATGCTAAGTCATGGGTACATTTCTTAATTCTAATAGTTCAAAGATTCATAAATGCAGATTAGTTTTCCTGTGGGAGTAAGTGTTGGGAGATGCTTCTACAAGCCACTGTATCTCGCTGATGATCTTGAGATCATGTTCTCAGCACTTCTTCCATTGTTTTCCATCACCTGTGTTGCCTTTCTTTTTTTTTTTTTTTTTTTGACAATTTTAATGTTAAACATATCAAGACAGATTTTAACTCAAGACTATGGCAATTGGAGAGGGAGACTGTCTCTCAAACACAACAGGGGTCAGTGGGGATTTCCAAAGGCAGGTAGAGTTAGGAAGCAGATGGTACTTTACTAAGAATAGTTTGGCTGGGTGTCCAGGTGGAGGAAGAAGAGCTGAATTGTATCCCAAGGCTAGAAGCTTTCTTGATAAACCAACTTAGCATGATTTTCTGCTACAGCTGGGCTCCAGCTCCCTGAGGTGCAAACCTGCACTCAGAAACAGGCTCAGAGAAGCCTGGCTGAGGAGAGTGTCTCTGTAACGAGGAATGAGCCTGATGGTGCCTCTCCTCCCTTGGCCTTCTCTCCAAAGTTCTCTGTTCAGATATCCTCCGTGAATAGCATAGAAGGCACCCATGGAAGGTTCTAGGCTCCATCAAGATTACTGACTGGGTCAAACCTCCACATCCAAATGATTGTTTGGGGATACATTTCTCACATAGTGAAAACATGAGTGACAGTGACTGGATATGATGTAGGATTTGATTCTAAATTTCAGCAACAGCAAAGGCTAAAATAATAACATGAGAAACACTAAATTGAGTCTTTGAGTTTCCATTGCACCTTTGTGTTTCATAAGCTGCAGGTCAGGGAGCTTATCCAAAATATCGTGGCCAGAATTTCCAAAGGCTCTTAGTGCAAAGCCATGAAGCTTTCCTTATACATACACTTTCAGGTTCATAATTCCTTGGGCCTGAAACCTAAACTTATTTTTCACTTGGAACAACTCTGATTATGTCAATGTCACACATAGAGTAAAACTAGGTTTTACTTCAAATTGACATATCTTAAATTGACTTGATTCAAATTCAACCAAAATTGCATCAAACAGCTGATCTTTTTGCTAGCTTGTTTTCTTTCACGAAGTAATTATGAGTACATTTCCCAGGCTCATAAATACTTTTCTATTGCTTGATTTCTCCCAATTGCATAGTGTTCCACAGGACGAATGTTCTGTATTCACAACGTACATCACTACTGTTGAATATCTACGTCATCTCTGGTTATCGCCTGCGTTAGTGGGGACAGTTGGTGCAACCTAACGGCCAACCCTGAATGATCAAGAACTAAAGACTCTGCACAGCATAACACAGATGCCACTGCGGTTTCATTTTCCTCAACTGAAAACAAACCCCATAATAAAGCTCTATCTCAAATACTTTTTATGATTATTAGATAAGTACATGGGAACAGCTGAGGAAAAGATGCACAAAATAAGCTTTCAACACATATTGTTAGATTTCCTATAAAGCACTGAAATATACAACCTCAATCTTTTGTTTCTTCACAGTTTGTTTTGTGTCAAAATTTTCTTAAGAAAAGCATTTATTCTATAATTTCTTTAGAACAAATTATTATAGAGATACGTATTTTGTGTGCATGCTCAGTCATTCCATGAGAGAGTCAGTCCACTCTCTGCCACCCCATGACTGTGGCCCACCAGGCTCCTCTGTCCATGGGATTTCCCAGGCAAGAGTACTGGAGACAGTTGCCATTTCCTCCTCCAGGGGATCTTCCCCATCCAGGGATGGAACTCATGTCTCCCATGTCTCCTTTGTCCATTGCCAAGTGGATTCTTTACCGCCTGGCCACCTGGTTAAAATTATATGGCCGGACTTGTCCCCAGAAAATGTTTTTGCCAATTACTCATTCACAGGGACTGTATAAACACTCCAGATTTGCCACACAATAGCAAACACTGGGCTTGAGATACAATTTAAGCTTTGCCAGTCAGGCAAAGTTTTATAATTTCCTTTTACTTTGATTTATGAAGACAAATAGTTTTCTCACATGACTTTGGATGGTGGTGTGAGATTTCTTTTCTTGGATTTTCTTTTTAATAACTGCTTGTTCATTACGTTTTTTTCTACTAGGATGTTAGATGTTTTCTTATTTAATTGCAAGAGCACTGATATAATAAATACTTGCACCCTATGTGTGATATATTTTGCAGACATTTTCCTCATTTTTATTTGCTCTAGTTTTGCTCTTAATTTTATTCTGACCTATAAGAATTCTAATGTATTCACATCTCAGGATATGTTTCTTTGTGATTTGTTCCTTGTGCAAGACTATTAAAAAGGCTTCTTAGAGTAAATATTCGCACAACCTCTATTTGCCCTACTAAGGCTCCAGGGATACTCTGAGGCTTCAGAAGGATGCTTGGGTTCCTGGAGTTTCAGCCGCTCTTTTCTAATGGAAATACATGAGTATGGATGGCCAAATGGGAGGTCTCGGGAAAAATAAACTGACAGACCCACCAACTTGCCCTTCCAAAGAAATATCCCCAAATTGTAAGATAAGAACTGATTATTATTTTCTAATCATTCTGTCCTTTATTTGCCAATTCTTTCCCACAAAGACTTTTCCAGAAGTCTTTTAGTACAAAGTCACAGAGAATCTTGTGTTCATTGTGGAGCTGTTTGCTATCTCATGCCCTCAAGCTGAGCAAATATTGGCTGGAAGATGTAGGCAATGATAAAGGTTATGACTGATGCCTTTCCGGGCCTTGGAACGGTGGCTGTTGACATCATCTGGTCGGCAGCTGCAGCCCCGTGGTGAGCCCCCACCTGCTTGAGGCCGGGCGAACCTCTCTGCAGGGCCCCAGGCCTCCTGACTGACTGGAAGGCCATTTGTTTTTGTATTGCATCATTTCACTGACATCCCCTGCTAACTGCAGGCTTCTCTAACCAGAGTCCTCAACTCTTTATTTTGGTTTCTCAGGGACAATCAGACCCTGCACCACAGTAAGTACTGTGACTGTTTGCTGAATGAGGATTGAAAAAAATGAATGAATGTCCTCTGAACATTTTCTTTCTGACATATTAGATCCTACTCTCTACCTTTAAGACAACTATAAATCAGCTCATCATGTACCTGCCACAAAAACAGGAGATATTTTGCCCTTCCCCAGGGAATCCTGACCCTTCTCCCAGACTCCTGTGTACAGTTCACGCTGAGCCTTTAACCCTGCAGGTTCAGAACTGACCTGGTTTCCCTAGTCCTGCACCCAGAAGTTCATCTTGGATCTGAGCTACCCTCTGCTCTGGCCTCAGCAGCCCTTGTGGTCCTAGGTGAAAATATTCCCCTTCCTGGACCCCTGGAATTCTACCTTTGCCGCAGGTGTTTGGAGAGAGCTGGGCTCTCCAGCCAACTGTTCCCTGGCGGTGGGGTTGGGTGGGCCCTGTGCAGAGCGCACGCGGTGACTGCACAGCCAGCGCTGAGCACACAGGGCCAGCCACGCCTGCGCACAGGGGTCTGCATGTGGCCGTGCCTCTGGGCAGGAGACTGGAACCAGGTGCTTTGCATCTGTCCATGGTCCTGCCGGTGGATTCAGACAAACCTTGGTCCTGGTTTCAAACCCTGGGACAGCGGACTCTTTAATCAACCTTTCCTGGCTTTCCTTCTCTATCAGGGTAAAAGAGAAGTGTTTACCTTTAAAAAAAAAAACACTATTCCAGGAAAAACAAACCATAATTTATGTTTCAAAAACACTTCTCCCTCTGGAACTGTGAGGCCTTGTCTCTTTTTAAAACCTCAAGCACATGAGTGCTAGGCGCAAAACTAAATTGGCTCATCTCCCCCTAAATTGACTGGTTTCTGGATGATCATCCTCTCTATGGGCACAAAGAGAATAAACAATCCTGACAGGAGAAAGGCTTCTAGCCGAGACTGTCAGGAAGCCTCTAGCAGTGAGACCTAACAATAAGGATGGTGATCTGTTAGCCTGTTTGGGGAAAAAAAAAATCCTCTAACATCTTTTGTGCCACTTGACACGCTAGTTAACAGTGAGATATTTAGGGGCCTTAAGGCCAGGCAGGGGTGCAGATTGTGTCCTGGAGCTGGGACTCAGGTCATTAGTGCAAAGCCACAACTTTGTTAGACTCACCCAGATGGAGCTGGTACCGCGAGGAGACGGCCAGCATCACAAAGGAGGTGGGTACCTCTGCCCTTCAACCTCCCACCAGCACTCCCCACCACTGGCAAAATGCTCCCGGGATCCAGGTGTCCTTGTAATTGGGGAAACACGCCTGGGAGGGCCCTGGCGGCGGGCAGGGCGAGGCAGAAACTGAGGCCCCAAAAGCCAGTCCTGACTTGCTGCATGCTTTATTACATCTGTGCTGCTTTTACCCTCATCATACAGGAGGAAGAGGTGCTGAGGGTCTTCCCAGGGATGAACACAGAGCTGAGGCAGAGCCCATGTATCCTGCCAAGCACTCTGTCTTCTCTATTCACTCTTACCACCTTCTTATACTCATACAATTACTTTACCTAAGCTGAGGTATTCTTGGTGAAATAGGGACTTTTGCATTGGTTTAAAAATGGTCAGCATTACCATGCATGCTGGAGATGGTGTGGAAAAAGGGAATCCTCCTACATTATTAGTGGGAATGTGATTGGTGCAGCCACTATGGAGAGCAGTTCAGAGGTTCCTCAAACAAACTAAAGACAGAGCCACCATATGACCCTTCAATCCCACTCCTGGGCAAATATCTGGCTTCAAAAAGATACATGCACCCCAACATTCACTGCAGCACTATTTACAGTAGCCAAGATATGGAAGCAGCCTAAATATCCACTGTCAGATGAACAGATAAAGAAGATGTGGTACACATAGAGAATGGAATAGTGAAAAGTGAAAAAGGAAAATTGTGTCTGACTCTTTGCGACCCCATGGACTGTAGCCTACCAGGATCCTCCATCCATGGGATTCTCCAGGCAAGAGTACTGGAGTGGGTTGCCATTTCCTTTTCCAAGGGATCTTCCCAACCCAGGGATCGAACCTAGGTCTCCTGCATTGTAGGCAGACGCTTTACTGTCTGAGCCACCAGAATGGAATAGTACTCAGCCTTTAAAAAGAATGAAATCATGTCATTTGCAGCAACATGGATGGACCTGAGATTATCATATTAAGTGAAGCAAGACAGAAAGACAAATATTACGTGATACCACTTATATGTGGAATATAAAATATGACACAAATGAATTTATCCACAAAACAGAAATAGACTCAGAGAAGATGGACTTGTAGGTGCCAAGGGGGAGGGGTAGTGGGGGAGGGGTGGACTAGAAGCTTGGGGTTAGCAGGCACAAACTATTACATGCAGGCTGGATAAACACCAGGGTCTACTGTATAGCACAGGGAACTATAATCAATATCCCGTGATAAAGCATAAAAGAAAAGAGTACTTTTAAAAATGTATGTATGTGCAACAGAATCACTTTACTGCACAACAAAACCTACAACATTGCAAAGCAAGCACAGTTCAATACAATTTTTCTTTAAAAAATGGTCAACATTTACATTAACTTACATGTACCAAGTGCTATGTCAACTTTTTGCACGGGCTCCAGTTAATCTTCATAACAATCTTATCAAGATTATTATCACCTCTTGAGCAATAAATCCACTGAGGCTCAGAGAGACAGGAAGCAGCCCTCTGACCCCTGACCCACCACATCCTGAATGCACTGGACGGAAACACAGGCACAGTGCATCTCCAACAGTTTGGGGTTTCCTGGAAAACAGTACAACCAACCCTCTAGATCCAAAACTCGAAAAGCCAGTTTTTCCCTGAGCTTCCGGGAATGATTTCCTGGATGCTCCCTAGAGGCCAGGAGAAGGCAGTCTCCAAGGGCACCTCCCTTCTCCTGATTGCTGGGTAACTAGGAGGACAAGCTGCTTGCCACATTTCGCTGCAGGTGGACCTCTGGCCAGGCCACTGGGCCTCCAAACCTCCATCTTCAGTCTGTAAAATGGCACAGCACTAAGCATCACATAGGGTTCTAAGTAAGGTACACCACCGCTTCTGTGGTCCATGCCATGAAAATATCACCAGGAGTTTGCTGTCAGAGGGGAACCCCACAGATGCCGGAGCGATGGGCAGTGGGCCTTCCCTGTCAGGGCTGGACATCTGGGGGCACTTCCCCCTCTGGCCGGCTGGGTCTGGATTAGAGAGGTTCCCTGCTGCACTTCATAAAATCAGAGTCTTCCTCTCTGCCATCCCTAGACCGTGCTCCTCTTCCCAGCAGTCGTGAGAAGTAGAGAGAGCAGGGGTTAAGGTCAGAGCAGCAAACATGAGTCCTGGCTCTGCTGCAAGCGCTGGGCGGCTGCCGGCTGGCTCCATGACCTCTGGAGTCTTGGTTCAGCCACTTGTAATCAGGCAGCGAGGTGCTGCAGGCACAGGACACTGTAATTCTCAGATTCAGAATGCTGGCTGGGTCTGGCATTTATGCATCCTTATGTCAGGAAAGAAGCAGGTCAGATCATCACGGGGTCAAACAGAGCTCCAGGGAAGCAGGAAAGAAATAGAGGGGGAGGAGAGAGCATGCCCGCCCTGGATGCAGATCAAACTTAGAGAGGAAAGCCTCGCTCCTCTAACATGAGAATCTTGCATCTGTTTCTGATTCAGTCCCTGCTTAATGAACAGTCCCCATCTTAGTATTTTCCTGGCCAGAAACTCGTTATGAGAAGGAGCCACAAAGAAATTTACAGCATGATTTTCAATCTTACTCTCATGGGAAGATACTGATTCCACTCACACTCCTGCAGACGGGTTGGGATGGAATAGAAAGTTGGCTGAAAAACTCACAATTTAAGCAACTTCAAAAGTAGAAAATCAGTGGTGACCTTTAGCCAGTTAATAGTATTCTGATTTATCCCTAAGCTCAGACCGTTCAAGCAGCTGTCCTCCAGGACGTGTGTGTCGTTTAGTAGCCTCTTCCCACTGATTTTCCCCGTAAGCCTGATGACACTGTGTGCAACCACATTACCATCGTGCACATAGGCACCTTATCAATACCCGCCGACTTCAAAGTGCCACATCCCACAGTAACTGCAGGTTGTTGGCTGTTGTGAACAGCAGTGCCGTGGGGAAAGCAGCCGTGAGCTACCCACCATGGGGCCAAGCACTTCTTCCCTGTTGAATCTGTCCCTCAAAGATACTCATTCCCAATGGGATTCAAAGGTGTGAGTTTTACAGTTCTTTGGCATGTTGCCAAATTTCTTTCCAGAAAAATTAGAATTAAAAAAAAATGTCACCCATCAGGCTTGGTAGGCATGAACACGCCATTCCTGCTAGCTTTTCAAATTAAGTTTAAAGTTTTCAAATTTAAGTTTCAAATTAACCTTAAAATTTTTATCGTTTTCACTCCTGTTTACTCTTCTAGGATATTCACATAAGAACCATCAGTCATTTTAATCTGAACTTTCCTTTTCTGTTTCCATTTTAATTTAGGGTCAGACTAGACCTCCTCCCCCTTAACTTTTTTCCTTATTTTTTTCTCATTCCTTCACCCTGCACCCTTCTTTTATTCTCTTGGAGTCACATTAATAATTGATAAAGGTCACAACCTTCTGCCTTTTTTTATAGACTTGAGACGATGTTCTAGCTGGCTGCTTATTTTCATAACAGGCAGGACACCCTGTGACTACAACATATATTGACTTCCCAGCTAGAATAAACACCTGCCACCTGCCACACTGTGCATGCAGGCAGTATCTCTGGCACAAGCTTTACGAAGTCCCCACTTTCTTCCACAGATTGGGTCAGGAGTAAACACTGACTTTCTATATTCACTGTGCACACGCACTCCTTGGGCACGGGGGCAGGCCTGCCACCACATCACTCAGAAGCCTGTAACTGAGGGTCCCCCAGGTCGAATCCTAGGAACACTTGCCACTTGGGGGCTACATCCTATGTCCCAAGAAAACAAAGGAATTGGTGTTGCCTGGCCTTCTGCTGAGCTCGTTGGACGCCTCCCCTCATTCACACTCTCAGCACCTCGGCCAGTACTAACACGGCCACCGGGCTAGGCTCGGAAGGGCGGGTGCACTTGCCGAGGCCACAGAGCTGGTGGCAGGAGCAGCTGGGCTGGCATTTCTGACCCTGAAGCCAGCCTCCTCCTGACCCCTGTGGCCGGACAGCCACACACACACCCGGGCTGTCTGCCACCTTCGTTCTCACGTAGCCTGAGGGGTCAGAGTGCCCATCCCTAGGGGCTCCCACCTGGGCTGGCGAGGCCTGCCTGCCAGTGTGGTCGGGGTCCTGCCTGGTCACCAGAAGACGCTCTAGGTGAGGGCACTGGCCCTAACCTGCGCTGGTCCCAACACCACAGAAACAGGCAGAGGCTGAACGGCCTGGCAGAAGCACTTCTCCCCCAGCTCCTCCAGACCCTGACAAATGCCCAATGGTGACCGTCCAAGGCCTGGGGTAGCCCTTCTCCTCTGCCCTAAAACTCCACAGCAGCTCCGCAAGGCAGAAAAATTATCCCCTCTCTCGAGATGAGGAGATGGGCTCAGGGAAGCAGGTGGCTGGACTAAGCCCCTCAGCTCATCAGTGGTTTCACTCGTGGTCTGTGAGCTCAGAAGACCATCCAATGCCTTTTGGCCTGGGGTCCCCCACACCCCTCACTTACAGAGAACCTCGCTGCATGCAGAGCACAGGGGGACGTTAACCTTTCCTCTGAGGCCGTGTGCCCATCACTGTCCTCCTGCGCCCCGAGCATCCTCCTCCAGAAATGCTGAAGATCCGATAGTCTGAGGACAGCTTTTCTGAAATACGGAGGGAGTCAGATTCTCCTGCAGTCTCTCCCCAAACCTGCTACCAGACTCAGACGAAGAGTCAACAGGGTAAGACCTTCAGGATACACATCATGAAGAAGGGAAAGTGTAAATAAACTGCCCAGCTATTTATCTGAATTCGTGGGGGTTTAAGGAAATGGCAACCCTCTCCAGTGCTTTTGCCTGGAGAAGCCCATGGGCCGAGGAGCCTGGTGGACTGAAGTCCATGTAGTTGCAAACAGTCAGACACAGCGGAGTGGCCAACACTTTCACAAAGGGATTTTGTTTTATTTTCATCATTGTAAGCAAACCACCAGCCCGCCTGCCATGGACCTGGGAGAGACAGAGAGGCTGCTGTGAATGTCACAATTTTTTCAGGAAACCCCCAGATTCTCCTCATCTTGCCTATGTCTTAACCATTCCAGGGTGACCATTGTCCTGGCTGCTTTTTATGTGGCAACGGTCCCCTTTGTTTTTGGTTCTGTCTCAGAAGAAAAACACTGCTATTTAAATAAGAAATCAACTGTAAAGACCCAACTCTTGGAGCCTGTGAGAGAAATAGGATGAAGGGGAAAAGCCAAGTCGCCTGCTTGAATTTCCCTTGAAAACGGGAGAAAATAACATACCCTGAGCAGATGGGTCCCTCACCAGCATTAGAATCCCCCATTTTCCCACCTGCGGTTTACTTACTTGCTTATTAGTAATACAGATCACATTAATGACCACCTACTGTGTACTCAGCCCTTTGTAAACATCAGACCCAATTGATTTTTATAAGCATCGTGCAGGAGGATGCCCTTCACAGTGGAGAACAAGAGGGGTCCATATTCTCCCCGGGGTCTCCATCTCCTGGCCTCTGTGCGCTTCAGATGCACCATGAACCAGCCTGAGAAATTTCTACTTGCTCTGTTCTGTTGCTATTATGGCTCAGAGATCATAAAAATTATCAGAAGTTTCTGATTCTTCATCTCACCTGTTGCTCAGATATGCCACACACAAAAGCAGGGAACTTAGATTGGCACCAATCTTCTCAAAAAGTTCCGGTAGCCCGCCACACCTGCATACAGCTGATGCACCCCCTCCCAGCTGGCCGGGGAGACCCACCCCACTGCAATCAACAGGCCAGCCTCCCATCCCCAGGGTCCCCAAACTTCAGGGGCCCTGGCACCAGGAACTGGCTTCCCCTCTGAGTCTGGTCCCCCAGGCTATGAGGACAAAGAGCGGTACTCACAGGCAGCCCGAGGTGCTTGCTCTCTGTCTCTCCCTCTCTCTCTCCTCCTTGGTGACAGTTAAAAGGCACAGAGGATGGAATTGCCATTTATGTAGACAGAGTGTCCGCCTCCCCAAAGCCAATCAGAGCAGCTCACTCTGATTATTTACTCCACAGCATCTCCCCCCACCCCTCGCCCTCCTGCTCCCCACCCTCTGCAGGATGTGAGGCCCCCGCAGGGCAGAGCAGGAACCAGGGGCAGCGGAGCCTGAAGGGCCTGGGAGGGGGAGGGCAAGAAGACAGGGGGGGGTGCTCAGGGCCCCAGGGCCCTGTATGGGGCCCAGACCGGGGCCAGCTCCCCTGGAGGCTCAGGGCCCCAGGGCCCTGTATGGGGCCCAGACCGGGGCCAGCTCCCCTGGAGGCTCAGGGCCCCAGGGCCCTGTATGGGACCCAGACTGGGCCAGCTCCCTGGAGGCTCAGGGCCCCAGGGCCCTGTATGGGACCCAGACTGGGCCAGCTCCCCTGGAGGCTCAGGGCCCCAGGGCCCGGGGAGGGGCCCAGACTGGGCCAGCTCCCTGAGGCTCAGGGCCCCAGGGCCCTGTGGGGCCCAGACTGGGCCAGCTCCCCTGGAGGCTCAGGGCCCCAGGGCCCTATATGGGACCCAGATGGGGGCCAGCTCTCCTGGAATCTCTCCAGGAATCCTCTGATCAGCAAAAGGCCCCTGGCTCTCCCATGGGGCAAAGAAAGGCCGGCCTGGGCAAGGCAAGTGAGAGGACTTGCCCTGCGTCAGTGCTGTGCCTGCTTAGGGCCACCAGGACCCACTGTGCTGTGCAGGGGACTGCCCTGGCCACAGGAGGCTGCAAGGGCCAAGCTCAGAAGCCCAGATGGAGAAACAGAGGAAGAGGCAGGCAAGGATTTTAATCCAGGTTCATCAGATTCAACATCCTGTTCTTTTACACCTGAAGCTGACCAGCATTCAAATCAGGGATTTCTTCAAACTTGGGCTCCCATCTCATCCACCTCTCTGCTCAGGCTGATCCAAGCCTTATGGGGCAGGGCTTCTTCCTCAGTTAAGGCAGGCTTAGGTCCCAAGGGCCTGTGTCACCTAGGCCAGAGCCCACCTTGGCCGGAGCCCCTGTAGGCCAACAGGGCACCAGCTTCCCCTGCTCCCGCCGTCCACTCTCTTACGGCACACATGCTCAGGCACACACACACACATATACTACACAGGGCACACATGCAAATGCCATACACACAGGCACACACAGACACAGCCATGTACACACACACACCATCACAAACATATACACACGTGGCATGTGGTGCAGCCAGGAGCTGGGAACTCCGCACAGACCACAGATAGCCATTCCCCCTCGGCTTTAATGCCACAGCATCTACTCAAGGGGCATCTGCTTGCTGCCTTCCAGCCTGCTGGGGCCAGGGCAGTGGGCGGGGCCAAGGCCGGGCCAGTGGGCGGGGATTGTGGGCGGGTCGGGGGCGGGGCCTGCAGGGACCCGGGCCGCTCCGCCCAGCTGCCTCCCTCCTTCTGCCCTGCCCTGAGTGCAGGGATCAGACCTCAGGGTGCTATGCCGACTGAGCTCGGAACCACCTCGCCAGGAGCCACAGAAGATCTGGTCTCCCGGCCCCGCTCTGTACGATTAGAGGGCGGGAAGAGAGGGGGAAAGCTGGAAGCTGGACGGGATGGCTGGAAAGCTTGGCTCCAGCGTTATCTGCATGCGGTGCCCACTGAGCCGGGAGCCTGGCCCAGCGCAGACTCTTGTGATGCCTGTTATCACTGTGGAGGCTGAGTGGAAGGATCCAGATGTGATGACCGACCTCTGTGAGAGGGCGCCGTTGAGACCAGAGTGAAACCTCGTGTTTCATAGTGACTGCAATAATACTGTATTTAGCATTTTAAAAGTTTCTTGTATCGGCTTTTTTTTTTTTTACAATCAATCAGTCCCTCACAACTCCCATAAGAAGGTAAATATGATCATCACCCCCCAGTTTATAGATAAGGAAATGGAGGCCCAGAGAGGCTGAGAAATTTGTCCAGGGTCACACAGCTAGCACATGTGACCTAGCAGGGCATCCTTCACCAGGCAGGCTGGGCACTGCCAGATGAACTTGCTGTGTGGCAGCCCAGGAGTGGATACAGATGGTGAGTGAAGAAGCCAAGAGAAAGCCACAGTGGCCAGTTGCGACCAGGGCTAAGAAGCCAAGCCTGTGAGAAGGGGACCGACCAGAAGGGAGCCCCAACATGGGGCCTGACTGCTCTTGGAGGGCATTGCCAGTCACTGAAGTCTTTGAGGCTGAGAAATGTTGTTCCTGAGGGTTTAAATGTTCCACCAATTGTTGCTTGGAGAGTAAATTGTAGGGAAGAGAATAAATAGATATGAATTGATTTGGAAGGTAGAAACAAGAATTTTTGACTCGGTGGACATTCGTTTGAGTAAACTCCAGGAGATGGTGAAGGACAGGGAAGCCTGGTGTGCTGCAGTCCAGGGGGTCGCAAAGAGTCAGACACGACTGAGTGACTCAGCAACAAGAAACAAGAAGATGTGAGGTTTCCTAAAGATGCAGCGCAGGCTTGAGCCATCAGGCCCCAGGTCTGAGCACCTGCTTCTCACCCTGCTGGTAACCTGGGTGGCTTCTTCCCCATCCCAGGGACAGTGACAAGCTCTGACTCAGCCAGGAACAGGACACTAAGAATGGCCGTAACAAAATCTTACAAAAGGTGTGCAAAACTTGTATGAAGAGACAAAAAAGCTCATAGGAGGACACTCAAGAAGACCCAAATAAATGGAAATGAATGGCTGCTCACCGGTGCGAACACTTCACACTGCAAATATTTCCATTTTACTTAAACTGATTAACAAATTCAATAGCACTTTAATCAAAATCCCACCCATATTTGACTCTAAAATATGAATGGAAAAGCATAAGTCTGAGAATGACCAGCATGTTCTTGCTCTACTCTTATCAAGACAGATGAAGCTGCAGAACTGTAACAGTTTTGATATAAAGATAGGCATCTGGTGAAGCTAACAGAACAGAGAGCCCAGGAAAAAATGCCACAAAAATTTTGGAAATAAACTTGTGGAACTGCAAATCAATAGAGTAAGGTTAAACTATTAAATGGTTCTAGAATAATTGGCTGGCTGCTTGGAAAAAAATGAAATTGAATCAGTTTCTCACTCTATATACAAAAATAAATTCCTGATAGATTAAGTTCTTAACCGTTAAGGCAAACTTCTTAGGACAATAGAGAAAAATAGACGTATTTTTATGAATGTCGAAGAAAAATATTTCTTAAATGGTTTCCTTAATCAGCTAACCATAAAACCTTGACAAATTTGATTATGTTACTGTTAAAAATATCTGTTCTGCAAACTACATAAACTAGGAAGACAACCTGTAGAGTGGAGGAAAGGATTTGAAATGCATATTGCTAATGATGGGTTTAGAAATATTCATTTAAAAATAACTTTCAGTGAAAGAACACAATTCAGTAGAAACACAAGCATTTATTGGAAATGGAGACAAAAATACCTTGTAAATATGTGAAAAGTGATTTTTCTTGTTCATAATCCAAGAAAATAGCTGTTTATTGCCAACATATGGAATTGCAATTGCTTTTGTGTTTGACATTTTTTCTGAATACTCTCAGAATTTCCAATAATTTGTTGATTCAGGTGGATTTCAATGTAATCAGTTGTATCATCTGTGAATCGTGAAAATGTTCTTTCTAGTTCTTTTACATATTTGTCTTGCTTGTCTCATCGCACTGTCCTGGACTGCACTGCCCCACATCAGAGAGATGAACCATGTCTGGCTACTGAGCTCTTGAAGTGCAGCCAGTGCTCCTGCGGAAATGAATGCTTCTGTTAATTTGAATGCAGGGCTACGTTTCACTTTGTTGTTTTAACTAAAATATTCTACTCTAGTGCACACATATTTTTAATTTTGCTAATGTGATTGCTAGAAAACTTAACTTTTAAAATTCTGTATGTGCCTGTCACTGTCCTAGGTAGAGCCTCTGAGGCAGTATTAATAGAGGCATTGGTGGTGAACGTCTCATCCCATTGACTTTAAAAGGACCACTTCTAACATTGCACAGCCAGGTTTTGTCAGATAGTCTTTTTAAAAAATATTTTGTTGGCCACACTGCATGGAAGGATATTGTTCCACAACCAGGTACTGAACCTGTTCCCCTGCATTTGAAGTGTGGAGTCCTAACCACTAGACTGCCAGAGAAGTCCCTGGATATTCTTTATTAGATGATTTCTTCTATTCCTATTTTAAAAATAAATAGATTTTTAATTTTATCAAAATGTTTTCTGCACCAAAAATAAAAAATCTTATGGTTTTCTGGCTCTGAATTGTTAAGTGATGAGTCACATTAATAAATTTTCTAATTTTTAAATATCTTTTTATTCTTGGGATAAAACTGTGGTGCATTAACATTTTGTAAAGAATTTTTCTCTAGTTTTAGTGTCAGATTCTATTGTCTCACAGACTGATCTGAAGGTAATTTCTTCCTTTTTGATTCTCTGAAACAGTCATATAATTTTGAAATTTAGAGTTCTGCAGTCACTGAAAGAGTGTAAGAAATCATACATAAAATCATTTGCCCCTCCCCTTCATTTCTGAAGAAATATTTTTAATGTCAATTTATTTTTATTATAGGACTCATCAGGATTTCTGTTTCTCCATGAACCCAATTTGATATTATTTCATCAGTTTTTTAGATTTAATGACAAGAATTCTTTTTTATGATACAGTCATTAGCTTTTTAGTTTGTTGGATTTATAATTATATCCCTTTTTATTGCTGTATTATTTATCTACTCCTGCCTCTTTTTGTCCTTAGCTAATATTACCAAAACTGTGTCTATTGTACTAAAAAAAAAAAAAAAAAAAAACCCTTGGGCTTTGTTGATTCTCTTTTGTTTACATTTATTTGTTTTTCACTGATTATCATCTTTGTCTTTATTATTACCTGCATGCAGTGATCTTTATCCTGTTGCACTTTTACTAACATCTTTAGTTGAGGGATTACCTCATTATATTTTTGGCCTTTTTACTTTCTAATATAAGCATTTAAAACTATTTGCTTTCTTCTATGTGCTGCTTTCAATACGTAGTTCAAGTTTTAAAATTAGTATATTTCCTTATCACTTTTTTCCAGTTCAGTTCAGTTCAGTTGCTCAGTCGTGTCCGAATCTTTGCGACCCCATGAACTGTACACGCCAGGCCTCCCTGTACATCACCAACTCCCGGAGTTCACTCAAACTCTTGTCCATCGAGTTGGTGATGCCATCCAGCCATCTCATTCTCTGCCGTCCCTTCTCTTCCCGCCCCCAATCCCTCTCAGCATCAGGGTCTTTTCAGTAAGTCAGCTCTTCACATGAGGTGGCCAAAGTATTGGAGTTTCAGCTTCAGCATCAATCCTTCCAGTGAATACCCAGGAGTGATCTCCTTCAGAATGGACTGGTTGGATTTCCTTGCAGTCCAAGGGACTCTTAAGAGCCTTCTCCAATACCACAGTTCAAAAGCATTAATTCCTTGGCACTCAGCTTTCTTCATAGTCCAACTCTCACATCCATACACGACCACTGGAAAAACCATAGCCTTGACTAGATGGACCTTTGTTGGCAAAGTAATGTTTTTGCTTTTGAATATGCTATCTAGGTTGGCCATAACTTTCCTTCCAAGGAGTAAGTGTTTCTTAATTTCTTGGCTGCAGTCAACATCAGCAGTGATTTTGGAGCCCCAAAAGATAAAGTCTGACATTGTTTCCACTGTTTCTCCATCTATTTCCCATGAAGTGATGGGACTGGATGCCATGATCTTAGTTTTCTGAATGTTGAGCTTTAAGCCAATTTTTTTCACTCTCCTCTTTCACTTTCATCAAGAGGCTTTTTAGCTCCTCTTCACTTTCTGCCATAAGGGTGGTGTCATCTGCATATCTGAGGTTACTGATATTTCTCCCGGCAATCTTGATTCCAACTTGTGCTTCTTCCAGCCCAGCGTTTCTCATGATGTACTCTGCATATAAGTTAAATAAGCAGGGGATGATATACAGCCTTGACATACTCCTTTTCCTATTTGGAACTAGTCTATTGATGCATGTCCAGTTCTAACTGTTGCTTCCTGACCTGCACATAGGTTTCTCAAGAGGCAGGTTAGGTGGTCTGGTATTCCCATCACTTAAAGAATTTTCCACCGTTTATTGTGATCCACACAGTCAAAGGCTTTGGCATAGTCAATAAAGCAGAAATAGATGTTTTTCTGGAAATTTCTTGCTTTTTCAATGATCCAGAAGATGTTGGCAATTTGATCTTTGGTTCCTCTGCCTTTTCTAAAACCAGCTTGAACATCTTGGAAGTACATGGTTCACGTATTGCTGAAGCCTAGCTTGGAGAATTTTGAGTATTACTTTACTAGCGTGTGAGTGCAGTTGTGTGGTAGTTTGAGCATTCTTTGGCATTGCCTTTCTTTGGGATTGGAATGAAAACTGACCTTTTCCAGTCCTGTGGCCACTGCTGAGTTCCAAATTTGCTGGCATATTGAGTGCAGCACTTTCACAGCATCAGTTTTCAGGATTTGTAATAGCTCTACCGGAATTCCATCACCTCCACTAGCTTTGTTCGTAGTGATGCTTTCTAAGGCCCACTTGACTTCACATTCCAAGATGTCTGGCTCTAGATGAGTGATCACACGGTTGTGATTATCTGGGTCATGAAGATCATTGTTGTACAGTTCTTCTGTGTGTTCTTGCCACCTCTTCTTAATATCTTTGGCTTCTGTTAGGTCCATACCATTTCTGTCCTTTATTGAGCCCATCTTTGCATGAAATGTTCCCTTGGGATCTCTAATTTTCTTGACGAGATCTCTAGTCTTTCCCATTCTGTTGTTCTCCTCTATTTCTTTGCATTTTTCACTGAGGAAGGCTTTCTTATCTCTCCTTGCTATTCTTTGGAACTCTGCATTCAGATGCTTATATCTTTCCTTTTCTCCTTTGCTTTTTGCTTCTCTTCTTTTCACAGCTATTTGTAAGGCCTCCTCAGAGAGCCATTTTGCTTTTTTGCATTTCTTTTTCTTGGGGATGGTCTTGATCCCTGTCTCCTGTACAATGTCACGAACCTCTGTCCATAGTTTATCAGGCACTCTGTCTATCAGATCTAGTCCCTTAAATCTATTTCTATTTCAAATCTATAAGGGATTTGATTTAGGTCATACCTGAATGGTCTACTGGTTTTCCCTATTTTCTTCAATTTAAGTCTCAGTTCAGTTCATTTTAGTCGCTTAGTCATGTCCGACTCTTTGTAACCCCATGAATCGCAGCACGCCAGGCCCCTGTCCATCACCAACTCCCAGAGTCCACTCAGACTCACGTTCATTGAGTCAGTGATGCCATCCAGCCATCTCATCCTCTGTCATCCCCTTCTCCTCCTACTCCCAATCCTTCCCAGCATCAAAGTCTTTTCCAATGAGTCAACTCTTCCCATGAGGTGGCCAAAGTACTGGAGTTTCAGCTTTAGCATCATTCCTTCCAAAGAAATCCCAGGGCTGATCTCCTTCAGAATGGACTGGTTGGATCTCCTTGCAGTCCAAGGACTCTCAAGAGTCTTCTCAAACACCACAGTTCAAAAGCATCAATTCTTTGGCACTCAGCCTTCTTCACCATCCAACTCTCACATCCATACATGAACACTGGAAAATCCATAGCCTTGACTAGACGGACCATAGTTGGCAAAGTAATGTCTCTGCTTTGAATATGCTATCTAGGTTGGTGATAACTTTTCTTCCAAGGAGTAAGCGTCTTTTAATTTCCTGGCTGCAGTCACCATCTGCAGTGATTTTGGAGCCCAAAAAATAAAGTCTGACACTGTTTCCAATTTCCCCATCTATTTCCCATGAAGTGATGGGACTGGACGCCATGATCTTTGTTTTCTGAATCTTGAGTTTTAAGCCAACCTTTTCACTCTCCTCTTTCACTTTCATCAAGAAGTTTTTAGTTCCTCTTCACTTTCTGCCAGAAGGGTGGTGTCATCTGCATATCTGAGGTTAGTGATATTTCTCCCAGCAATCTTGATTCCAACTTGTACTTCTTCCAGCCCAAGGTTTCTCATGATGTACTCTGCATATAAGTTAAATAAGCAGGGTGACAATATACAGTCTAAATTTAGACAATTTAAATCTAAATTTGACAATAAGGAGTTCATGATCTGAGCCACAGTCAGCTCCTGGTCTTGTTTTTGCCGACTTATAGAGTTTCCTCATCTTTGGCTGCATAGAATATAATCAGTCTGATTTCAGTGTTGACCATCTGGTGATGTCCATGTGTAGAGTCTTCTCTTGTGTTGTTGGAAGAGAGTTTTTGCTATGACCAGTGTGTTCTCTTGGCAAAATTCTATTAGTCTTTGCCCTGCTTCATTCTGTATTCCAAGGCCAAATTTGCCTATTACTCCAGGTGTTTCTTGACTTCTTACTTTTGCATTCCAGTCCCCTATAATGAAAAGGACATCTTTTTTGGGACTTAGTTCTAAAAGGTCTTGTAGGTCTTCATAGAACCATTCAACTTCAGCTTCTTCAGCATTACTGGTTGGGTCATAGGTTGGATTACCATGATATTGAATGGTTTGCCTTGGAAATGAACAGAGATTATTCTGTCATTTTTGAGATTGCATCCCAGTACTGCATTTTGGGCTCTTTTGTTGACCATGATGGCTACTCCATTTCTTCTAAGGGATTCCTGCCCACAGTAGTAGATATAATGGTCATCTGAGTTAAGTTCACCCATTCCAGTCCATTTTAGTTCGCTGATTCCTAGAATGTTGACGTTCACTCTTGCCATCTCCTGTTTGACCACTTCCAATTTGCCTTGCTTCATGGACCTGACATTCCAGGTTCCTATGCAATATAGCTCTTTATAGCATCGGACCTTGCTTCTATCACCAGTCACATCCACAACTGGGTACTGTTTTTGCTTTGGCCCTACCCCTTCATTCTTTCTGGAGTTATTTCTTCAGTGATCTCCAGTAGCATATTGGGCACCTACTGACCTGGGGAGTTCCTCTTTTGGTATCCTATCATTTTGCCTTTTCATAGTGTTCATGGGGTTCTCAAGGCAAGAATACTGAAGTGGTTTGCCATTCCGTTCTCCAGTCAGACCTCTGCACCGTGACCCGTCCATCTCGGGTGGCCCCATATGGCATGGCTTAGTTTCACTGAGTTAGACAAGGCTGTGGTCTGTGTGATCAGATTGGCTAGATTCCTGTGATAATGGTTTCAGTGTGTCTGCCCTCTGATGCCCTCTCGCAATACCTACTGTCTTACTTGGGTTTCTCTTACCTTAGATGAAGGGTATCTCCTCACGGCTGCCCCTCCTGACCTTGAACGTGGAGTAGCTCCTCTCAGCTACTTATTTCCAAGCATTATTTAATTTTTGTTACATTTTAAATTTGATTCATCTGGTAAATAGTAGCTTCTCCAAAATTTTCAGACATGCATAGCAATTTTTACTAATTTTTTTTTCAGTTGTAATTTAATTACAATTGAACTGTGATTGGAAAGCAACTGGTATTTTAGCAATTCTCTGACTGACACTGAAACTCGCCTTACAGCCTGCTATGAATACATCCTGAATTTTTGTAAACATTTCATGTACTCTTGAGAAGAAAGTGTGTTTTCTAATATTGGAGAAATTATTCTAATCATTGGGTAGACAGTACATCCAATAAGCCAAGACTGTTACTTGCTGACATATTTAAAATCTTTATTAATGTTCTTGTTATCTTGTTCTATCGTCCAGCTCACTGTCATTGCTGAAGATGTGTTGAAATCTATTATGGTGGTGAATTTGCTGATTTCTCCCCATAGTTGTGCCAAAATTTGCTTAATATATTTAAGGCTTTACCATTAGGTCTACATGTGTTTAGAACTATATTACTTCTTGGTGGTCTGAACCTTTTATCATTTTATAAAGTCATGCTACTTAATAGATTAATGTTAATGACCTTGTTGTAAAGTGAACTACCCCGTTCTTCCTCAGTCATCGGAGGCCCAGGTGCAGTGAAACTCAGGGCTTTATTTCTTTACACATCATTTAGTAATTTTTAAAAGTCTGGAAGTTATTATTTAAATTTTAAGCAGCACCAACATTTTCCTGGTTTCAGAATGTCATCAATCCACTCTGAGTGAAGTTCTCTGGGGCATGTCTGTCCCAAGCCTTCATACAAGTGAGCCCAAAGGGCAGGGTTGAACTCCGTCCTCAGAAGATGCCATCAGGACCTCTCCTAAGAGACTCTCAAGGACTGGGAGTGCCGGGCCCCCTAGGCCAGGTACAGGGAGACTTCCCAGGAAGACCACGCCCATGTGTCCTCACCCACTTTGGGGCCCGGAGCCTCCCACGTCTTTGTTCAGCCCTGCACTTTCCACCTCCCAGCTGTGCCCCTGAATTTCCCCCTTCCACTTTTTCCATTCCCACCACAACCCCTCACCAGCCCCACATCGCCCATCCAGAACCTCCAGACCACGCTCCTTGATCTCCAAGCACCTCCTATTAACTCTTCCTGGGGTGCTCACTACAAGCCCCAGGCTTTGTAGGTACTTTTAAAGGCACCACGCTCCGAGAGTAGCAGGACAGAAAGCTTCAGATGGTACAGGAAAGTCCTTGGCCCCAGTCCTCGGTCATGAGTTCCGAGGTCTTGGACCACGCCTCTCACTTCCTCTGTCCCAGTTTTCTCTCTTGTGAAATGAGGATATGACTGGGAACCAAGTATGTGACTCTCAGCACACACAAACACCCAGGAGTTCTTGTTTTAACTACAACTGGATGGAGAAGCAAAGATTTCTCCTCCAGAATTGTATCTTCCGATGGGATTATAGTGAGCCTGCTAGGTTGGCAGGGAAGATCCTTCAATTCTCTCAAATCCCACTGCACAGTTAGATTCTGAATTTACCTCTGAGGAGACTACACCACATGTCATGAAGGTACAGCCTTGGAGAGTCACAGTTGTTAGAAATGTAAGGGAAGAGTTAATATTTACTCAGCATCTCCGATATGCTGAGTATTTCCCATACATTATGAAAATCAGTGCTCCCCCCAAACCTGACAAGGTAGGTACAGTTAAAATCCCCATTTTAGAGAGGAAGAGACAGGGCTCGGAGCCCCAGACCCCATGGGTGGCACGCAGCAGAGAGCAGAGGAGTCCACACGTGTCCTGTGCTCGCTGTCAGCGGCCATCTGGAGATAGCACCCCGCGTCTGCCTCATCACATGGGTGGGCGCACGCCCTGTGAGCACCAACATCGCCAGCTCCAGCACCCCCAGGTTCATGCTGCCCCTGTGAGTTCCGGTTTCCCAAGCCAGTTGAGCTTTACGCCAAAGCCCAGCTGTGGGGCGGCAGAGTAAAGCCACAGGGCTTGCCATTTCCAACAGTTGCAATCAAGTTAGAAAGCAGGACTTACTTGCTGGGAATTCTGGCCCTGCTGGGTCTCCACTCCTGTCTGAGATTTGCCAGCTTTGGGGGTTGGGGAGAACACGCGGAAGCAGCTGGGGAGTTGGGCTGAAACTCTGCACTCTTACTGGTTCAGATCCACGAGCCCTTCCCTTTTCAGTGTTATACGCTGGTTAAACATTAATTTCTCATAGTGATAAAGGTCAAGGAAATCTTGAGAAATCTCTGGGGAACTTGCGAAACGATTCTTCACTCAGAATGTATACACATTTACTTCTGTTTCCTTTTAGTATTTTATACTTTTAAATATTTATCTTTATTTTTTTAGATATTTATCTTTAGAACTTTCCTCCATCTGAAATTTATTTTAAGGTAAGTCATAGGATAAAGTTCTGATTTCCAACCCCCCATAGAGTAAGCTAATCCTTCCAACATGATTTTTGAAAAATATTTCTGTTTCTTGAGCTTGTTGTTTTGGTCCTGTGAAATTGTTCTTTCATTTCTGTGCCAGGGCTACAGTGTGTAAACTTTGCGTCTTTCCTTTCTAAAATATTTTTGTTATTTTTAATTTTTTAATTGGAGTATAGTTGATTTACAATGGTGGGTTAATTTCAAGCATACATATAAATGCATCACTTTCTAGTGCATTTGGGTTCTTGGAAGGCAAAAATCCCTTATCATTTTTTCTTAAAAAGAATCTTTGCTGTTTTCATATATATTTCTTTCAAGAGGAGATTTAAAATCGTTTGTTCCTGCATTCAAATATTTTGCTGAGGTCTGGGTTGCAAGCACACTGATGGAGTTAAATTGTGAGGATCTGGCCTTTGGGAAGGGAGTTTTCCCTTCTGTAGCCCCATCGTCTCACTCCAGGGACATTCTTGTCTTAGTTTGGGCTCGTCCAAAGCTGCCCTGAGACACAGACCGGAGTGCACGTTGCTTATTTGGTTAGTTGTTATTTTGTTAGGCAGCACCGGGCACATTTCCAAGCCACTTACCCCTGTGGTGGCCGGGTGGGCAGGCCCCACACCGCAGAACTGAAGGAGGTAGGACAGACTGCCCGCCTGTCAAGGCTGGTAATTCCCTTGCTCAGCCCTCACTCAGGCACAGCAAGCTCTGGTGCCGAGGGCAGCCCTGGGCAGAGTCACCGGACCTGTCAGCTGTGTGCACAAAAGTGATGAGTCATGGACAGCCTCTGCCAAGGCTCCTTAACTAGGTCCTGTGTCCATAGGTCAGTGTTGGAGGCTCACTGACGCTGGAGTGGGAATTCTAGGTACTGTTATTTACCACGTGGACTGGAACTTTTCTACAGAACACATTTTCACCTGAATGCAGCTTGGAGTTAAAGAATCCCTTCTGGTGTTGTCGTGTGTAGACCTCACTGGGGAGATGTTTCTGGGTAGATCTTCCAGGCAGATGCTGTAAAGCTGCCCCCAATCCATGACTTTTCCTCTCCCAGTGACAGTCATGCCTTGGTTACCCTGAGCAACTCTCTACAGGGTCAAAGCCATGCCATCTGGTCTGGAGACAGCTGTGCATGCGTGCTAAGCTGCTTCAGCTGTGTCCAACTCTTTGTGACCCTCTGGATGATAGATGACCACAATCCTCTGTCCATGGGATTCTTCAGGAAAGAATACTGGGGTGGGTTGCTGTCCCCTCCATCAGGGAATTTCCCAACCCAGAGATCGAATGGGTATCTCTTGTAAGTCTCTTGCGTTGGCAGGTTCTTTACCACTAGCATCACCTGGGAAGCCCTGGAGACACGTGTAGGAACGTCAGTATCCCTACTTGGCGGAGACCAGCAAGGGAGACCTGGAGACCCCGGTGGAGCAGGGGGTGGAAAGCCAAGGGGGCCACACTGATGACGACTATGACCCCAACTCTGACCCCCCACCCCAACCCTATAACCCTAAAAACTTCAACCTAAATCCTAACTCTAACTGCAACCCTAAACAGACCTAAACCCTAACCTCTAACCCTTAACCCCTAAGCCCTAGTCCTAATCCTAGCCTGAACCCTGAGACTGAATCCGCAGAGGAGAAATATCCAAGGAATCAAATTTTCTCAGAAAAGCCACTTTTCTTAGGAGTGCTTGACAATGTCAATTCCGTATTTTCTGCTGAGTGGAAGTTTTTAAATTTAATGGAGTCCAGCTTGTGGATTGTGCCTTTGGTGTTATAGCCTAAATGCCATCACTAACTCCTCTGTTCCTCTAGGTTGTCTCTCATGTCATATTCTGGGAGTTCCGTAGTTTGGCAGCCTGCACCCAGGCCTGCGATCCATTTGGAGTTGGTTTTTGTGAAGGTGTGATGTCTGCGTCTAGATCTGTCTTTTGCTCATGGGTGGCAGCTTTGCTTGCTGCAGCTCCGCTTGGTGGAAGGATTGTCTCTGCTCTGCCGTGTTGCCTTCAGTCTTGCATCAGAGATGAGTTGATTGTCTTTGTGCGAGTCTGTTTCCAGCCTCTCTGTTCTGTTCCGTTGATCCACTTCTCTCTGCTTCCAGCAAGTCCACACGGCCTTGGTTACTGCAGTTTCAGAGGAAGTCTGAGGCGGGGTGTGTCAGTCTTTCAACATGCTGCTGCTGCTGCTGCTAAGTCGCTTCAGTCGCGTCCGACTTTGTGTGACCCCATAGACGGCAGCCCACCAGGCTCCCTAGTCCCTGGGATTCTCCAGGCAAGAACACTGGAGTGGGTTGCCATTTCCTTCTCCAATGCATGAAAGTGAAAAGTGAAAGTGAAGTCGCTCAGTCGTGTCTGACTCTTAATGACCCCATGAACTGCAGCCCACAAGGCTACTCCGTCCATTCGATTTTTCCAGGCAAGAGTACTGGAGTGGGTTGGCATTGCCTTCTCCGGTCCTTCAACATGGTTCTTCTCCAATTCAGTGTTTTCCAATTCACTGGCATTGACCTATCATTGGATCATGAAACCAGTTTGGAGATTTCATGACCAGCATTTTAAAAAGGAAAGCTAATAGAATAGAACAGAATAGGAAAGAGAGGGCTTTGCACCTAACAAGGGAAATGGTGCTTCCTGAAATTTCTGTTTAATTACATATGCATGTCTGTGTGTGTGCACGCTGGGCCACTAGATGACAGCGTTTCTTACCATAGGTTATGATCAAAGACGACAGCTGGCACTGAGGCTAATTCTCTAGAGAAATAAAGGAGGCTGGAGTTTTTAAATCTGCAAGTGAGGATTCAAGAGTAACCACAAAAGCTGGAGGAGGCAGCCTTTAACGGCAAACAGCTATTCCAGTACTTACTGTTCATTTCCTTTAAAAAGTGGTGCTCATTATGTTCCTTAGCTATTTGTAGTTTTCTTCTGGGAATTTCAGGCTTCTATCTCCTGTATTATTTCAAGCTCAGAAGGGAGTAGGACTCAGCCTGGGAGGGGCCAGGCCTCAGCAGGACCTGAGGGCAGAGGGGGGAGCCCCGGGTGGGGGCCGGTTGGCTCGGCTGAGCACAGACAGAGCTATGCGCTGCTCAGCTGCTCAAGCTAATTAGAGCTAGGCTAATACATTCCACTGGGCTTCAGCACATTCTTTTTTCTTTTGGCTGCACTGCCATGGCTTGCAAGATCTTAGAGGATCTGAGTTCCCTGACTAGGAATCGAACCCTGGGCCCCAGGAGGGAAAGCACCACGTCCTAACCACTGGACCACTAGGGAATTCCCTATCACATTGGCTTTTTCACCTCATTTGGGGAGGGAGGTTGCAGATGTAGTATTACTGGCCTGATTGCAAAGGAGGTGGGGAGGGGGGGGATAAAGGCCAGAAGAGGCTCCTGCTGGGTGCTCAGGCAGGCAGGAGAGAGGATGGTTCCGTCCCTCAGGAGGCCTTGATTTTGACAAGTTACCTGGCCACAGACTCCCTGCAGGCCATTGCCAGCCTCTGTGAGTGACTCAGTGCCAAGAGAATGGTGGGAAGGTGCCAGAGGACCCCTGGTCGAGAGTCAAGAGGCCACGGGCCAGCCTCGGCTGTGCTGGGGCTGGCTGTGTACCTCCCGGACAAGCCCCCTGAGCAGCAATCAGGCCAGTGTGCGGGGGGTGGGGAGGGGGCACCGTGGGGGTGCATGGCTTCCACCACGTGGGGCCTGTCAGCGGGCGGAGAGAGTCTGGAGGGGCCTGAGTCCCCAGTGGCCTTCCACTTATGCCAGCCGAGTGCTCACTGGGTGCTCTCCAATACAGCTTCAGGCATTTTTGGATTTAATTCTAAGCCTTTCCCATCACATTTTACGAAGATCACTATCTTAGGAGCTGAAAACTCTGGTGGCTTGGAAAGGATGAAAACATAGTCAGTACATGGACCCTAAAATCCCGAAGCTCATCGTAAGATGGGGACGGTCCCACTCCCCTGTGCTGGCCAAATGCTTCTATCACCAAGCCAGAGATTTTAATTCTGTAGGTTTAAGAGAGACCTGAGGATGTGGCACACACAAGCCTGGCTCTTGGGGCAGCTTCTAGAATTCTCCTTCCCCGTGGGAGCTGCACTGAATCTTGCTGAGCTGGCCCAGAGGCATGGCACTGTCTCCCACCCAGCTTTCTGAGTCAGGACCCCTGGGAGTAAGACCAGGAATACACTTACCCTGCATCATCTTGAAGGTGTCCATTCTGGACAGGAAGTGTCAGAAACACAGGTTTGGTACAGCTGTGTAGCCCACCCTTGAAGCATGGTTCAGCTGTCAACTCAGCAATGCAGCAGAAACCATTTAGAAACCGTCAGTGTTCTGAATGACCTTAGACTCTACCTCAGTCCTCTCAGAAAGTTCCGTGAAATCATATTTTATGTACAATAGAAGTAGTGCAATGACAAAATATTAATATAATTTCACTTTTTGTACAAAATTAAAAAATGTTAGTCTCCTTCCTCCAATAAGAAATACACCAAGCATTACATATTTTTGAATCTGGTTGGCTGGATGAATTCTCCACTATGCTTTAGAGAGTGGAAAATGTGCCCATCCACAGAAATTCCAACACTTTGTCCAGACTGGTTTTGAATTAATGTCAAAGTGTCAAGAATGAACCCTGTGTTCCGTGTAATCACCCTGGACAAAGCCATCTCCGAGAGGTCCCATGTGGCTCGCTCTTACCCCTGCAGAGACATGGCTGTCTTCTCAGATGCACAGCAATAACAGCCATGCTTACATTTAGAGTCGTGTGTAAACACATGGACTTTATATCTAGACATTAAAGCTGCACTCAGTCTGAGGAGGTGTTCACAGTAGTGGTGATTATTTTGGGAAATACAAAAGGTAGAGTTTCTACCTCTGGCTCACTCCAGGAGATCTGGTCACTCGATAGGCTGATGTCAAATTGGGAAGCATGCTTTTTCTCAGTGGAGTCATGTTGGTGAGGGGCTAAGTGGCCATCACTGAGCTTTGTATACAGTATATCCCTATGATGTGAAACCATTCAATTATAATTGGAAAGTAAAACATACCCAAACAAACGGGAGACAGTGGACGGTGTCACCCTGCTCTGGCAAATGAGAAGTTAGTATTGTCTTACCCACGGGGGAGGCAGAGAAGCCCCATGAATGCAGGTGCCTTTAGCCTTGGACCTGGCTTCATTAATTCAGAACATCACCCAGACACAGGGAGACTGACTCTCAAGGGAACTGCCCCCTCCTTCCAACCATCCATTCCCAGGAATACACTCTAATTTAGCCTCTCATTCCGGGTCCCGTAAGACTAGCTGTGTCGAGCAAGATTTCCTGTGATGATGATGTCCTACCAATGCACTGTCCAGTGTGGTGGCTGCTGGACCCCACTACCACCATCCACACACTGTGGGTAGCCACATGGGCCTATTGAGGACTTGAAATGAGGACGATGCAACCAAGAAACTGAAGTTTTCATTTTATTTTATATTGCAGTTTAGATAATGGTCATGCGTGCCTAGTGCTATCCAACTGGACAACACACACCTGGATAAGGGCACATTCTCCATCCACTTGTGCTCAGGCCGACCTTTGCCTTCATTCTCCACACACCTTCCAGATGAGTCCCCCAGATGGGCCCAGGTCTTCCCTAGGAATCCTGTGCTATAGCCCTCATAGACATCTATGCTCATGTGTGTGGACGAGTTTATGTAAGAATGCAGAGCTACAGTAGAATCTTTTTATTTTTAAGAGACTTTTTCATAATTTTTATTTCAAATGACAAAACTCCATAATTATCAAAAATGACATTGCATAATTTGCCACAGAACAACCAAGGGGGAAAAGTTGTTGCATTGCAAAGTAATGTGAAATCATTTGGGGACATTTGTCTGGAAGGTTGTGAGGCTGAATGAAAAGGCAGGTGTGACCCCAGGGAGGGAGAGGAGTTGGCTGGAAGATCAGTCATGATGACTAATGTTGTCAAAGTCTTGGAATTCACATCCATGACCCTTTGTGTTTATTGATAAGAAAGCTGCACACTGAAGAATTGATGCTTTTGAACTGTGGTGTTGGAGAAGACTCTTGAGAGTCCCTTGGACTGCAAGGAGATCCAACCAGTCCATCCTAAAGGAGATTAGTCCTGAGTGTTCATTGGAAGGACTGATGTTGAAGCTAAAACTCCAATACTTTGGCCACCTGATGCAAAGAGCTGACTCATTTGAAAAGACCCTGATGCTGGGAAGGATTGAGGGCAAGAGGAGTAAGGGACAACAGAGGATGAGATGGTTGGATGGCATCACTGACTCAATGAACATGAGTTTGGGTGGATTCCAGGAGTTGGTGATGGAGTGCTGGTGTGCTGCAGTTCATGGGGTTGCAAAGAGTCAGACACAACTGAGCAACTGAACTGAACTAAACTGAAATAGCAATCATTTACTTTGTCCTGCTAGCATCAAGACACAATCCCTGCTTTCTTTCCTACACAAACTTCCTATGAATGACTCAGCCAAGAATAACCCACATTCTCCAAGGCACCATGAAGATGCCCAAGAGAAAAGGAAAAGAGAATAGGAAAAATATGGTAGTAAGGAGTATTCAGTAGAAGTACATTGACATGGATATTAAATTGGCAGCCAAGCCTAATACCATGAAATAAAATAAAAACAAAACAAAAATCAAAGCAATCAGTTCAGCAAAGCTTGAAGCAGTGATGCAGGAATATATGCAACAGAAGCCAGCATGACTCCAAGGAGAAACGGAGGGAAAAGGAAACATCCTTGTCATGCTGCAGGTTGGCAGTGGCTCAGGGGCAAGCAGCTGCCCAGAGACTGTGCGTGACCTGACGGACAGATGGGACATGCACACTGATGGGACAGATGGATGTGCACACCGAATGGAGTCAGCAAGTTTGAGAAAAGGTAAATTTTAGGAAAGGCAGGTGAGAGAGCCCCAGCACACATAATATTGCTGTCTTTAAAAACAAGACCTGCAGTGATGTAACAAAACCAGATTTGGATATAATTCAAGAAAACTTTCAGACATCAAAGAAGACTTGGATCTATTTACAGACTGAAAGTACACATGGCATCCCCGGGATGGGGGAGCGGGAAGGACACCTATCCCTCCACATCAAACCACGCCTGTCCTGCACTCTCCAAAAGGGCCTGTAGTGCCCCCACAGGTGGCCCATGCACCCTCGAGCGCCCTCTGCAGGCCTGGCTGAGATATGCGACCATGGAGTCCCCGCCAGCATCTCTTGGCCTGGGGTTGGTCTCCACCCACCTGGCTGAGCAATCCCTCTTGCAAGTTCTCAGTTCTGCCAAGGACGGACTTTTCACTTGTTTTCTGTCCCTGTTACTGTTGTATAACTTCCTAGATGAGGAGGGTTGCTGTGAAACTACCATTCTAAAACTCAATATTGTAGGATATTTTTGTTTACATTTCACAGGGGGAAGTTTTTATCCCAGAAAATTCATCTTATAATTTTATGAATCCCTCAAAGTGGGTTTTAAAAACCAGTAACACTGTGATCAAGGCAGTGAGATCAAGTTTGACGTCGTGTCTTCTTTTAATTATATTGGCTATCGGCTTGTCTGTGTGGCCCCTTGTATCACCTTCTTTGGAAGGAACACCAGTCTACATTTGGGACCCTGGCCCAGTGCTTCCCTTCCCACCCCCTGGACTCCGGGAACATGGAAACACGAGCTCGCTGATGTATGCCTTACCACCATGCACGCACTCCCCACACAGACTCACACACACCTCTGCAGATGCCCTGCCTGCATCCAGCCTTCCTCATCCCGCCTCCACCTGCCCCCTCCCACCCTCCAGAGCATACGTGGTTCTGCTCTCCCACCCCATGGACACCCATAACCCTCACCACATACACCCTACACACATTCACACACCAGCCCCATTGTAAACATGGCCCCCTCCCCATCTCTGACAAGGAAGAGAGTGTTGTGAATTCTTGCTCTTGCTCTGATGGCAGCCTGCCTTAGTGGGATGAGATTTCCATCCCAGGGTGCAGGTTCTGAAAACAAGTGATGGGAGAGTTCAAAAGGCCACAGTGCTCTGGCGGGTGGACACAGCTGGCTTATGATAATACACTCTGCTTGGGGCTGGGACAGGAGGAGGTGAGTCAGGCCCAAGGACAGCTAAGTGACACTGCCCTCGGGCCCCAGGTGAGGTCCTGCGGGAGCAGAGATGCAGGGCATCCATGTTATTCTTTCTGCCCATTTCTCATGTAGGCCATTTTGCCCATGTGATGGCAAAATCCCGTCACATTTGAACTGCACAAATGTGAGCTTTTGAGTTTCTTGAGGTGTTTGCTACAGCTGAGGGAAGCTCTGCCTCCCTCTGGAGCTTCCATGGGTCTCTGTTCTTGCGGAGGAAGTGGGGGAGGAGAGGCCCGTGGATCTGTTCCGTGGTCAGCATGGAGCCCACCCAGCAGGGTCACAGCAGTCTGCACGTCACACCCACTCATTTGTAACTCCTGTTTAGCCAGGTAAGAAGCAAATCACTAAAATATCCCAAATCATCTCCCTAGGTGTTTAGTGCTTGATCAGCTGAACGTTTAACAGACACCACAGGCAAAATGAAGAACACTGTATTAATGTTTATTTCTAATGACAAACAGAACATCAGTCCCTTATTTGTACAAAAATACCTGAATGTTTACAGTTAGGTTCGTGAGCCGAGGATCTATGTACAGAAAGGAGCAAAGCACATGGGACAAAGGTTTTGTCTTTTCAGTTAATCCATTCTGCATTCCCTGAAAACACGGTGGGTGATGCCATGCTCAGCACACCAGGCATCAGAGCCCCCGTGAGCCAGCCCCCACCCCGTGGAGGTGCAGCGATTGGTCAAACCCTCAGGTATTCAGTGCAGAAGAGAGAAGACAAAACATCTAGACTGAGGCACATATTTCTTCAAGGTTTAGCAAACAGAAAAACGTTCTGAAACTACACATAAGGTCACAAAGCTCTCCTACTTAGCGTTAATCCCCAAAGCATTTGGCGTGTTCTTTCCCAATTCAGTCCAGGTTGCTACATGGAGTTTCTGTTCACAACAGAAAATCACAGGAAGAGATAAAAAGTCAACAGGCTCTGAAATGACCCTGAGCTGTTCCGTTTACATTCATGTCATTTAAATACAAAAATAAAAGTCGAATGTCCTTCAGCCCCTGGCTGGCCCAGCAGGATGCCCACCTCTTGCGAGGGGCCACCCGTTGGCGGGGGGATCCCCCTGTACAAGGGGCCCTGGGAGGTCACGCCCTGTGACAGCTCACTGTGGCCAGGAGGGTTCACACAGAACCGTGCGTCAGAGTCAAGCTTTAGTTCTCTTTTTAAATAGAAGGTGTATTTATAAATATGCAATACTGCAGACACTAGCTGTCTATTGAGTGAGTCTCATCTCACTGGTGGAGACTGGTCTATGTAAACAGAAAACAGAAACTGGAGAGGTGGCTCTTTTTTTTTTGCTGGATTTTGTTTTTAAAGGCTTTACCTCCAACTGGCAAACAGAAAAGTGTCTACTAGTGTAACTAAAGCATCAGTCCCTCCAGGGGAAGCAGGCTGCCAGGCATGACTCGAAAATTACCTAATTGTCAACAGTTGGAAAGATTAACAGGCTAGAAAACAACCATCCCCACCCCAAAGCAAACAAAAAAGCCATTGAACGTTCATGGTTAAAAACATGTTTTACTAAAAATTCTTCATTTGTCTAAGTAGACACTTCATGGAAAATAAGTAGAGTGTGTCTTATCAACTAAAATACAGTGTCTATACCACGAGCTGAGGTACAGCGGGTATGTGTCACTGTGTCCTAAGCCGCTAGTCTCCCTTGGGAAGTGCTGCATTGGACAGTCCAGGGGTCTAGTGGCCAGCGCCGCCCGGAGGGGCAGGGAAGCATGGCCGCTGTGACCTGGGGACGGAAGTCATCCTTCCGCAAGCAGCGTGCATGCTGTCAGGGGAGCCCTTTCTGCTTTGCAGGGATCAAAGGCAGAGGAACGGCTGCCTACACGCCTCCGAAGACTTGGCCTCGGGGCAAGGCGGAGGGTGGGGACATCTCCGGCCAGCATCTGACTCAGCTCCTGGAGCAGCACGCGGCGCTGCACTGCCAGCCTGACGCGGGCCAGTGGAGGAACCGCTCGCTGCCTTGCAGGGCCTGGCCACAGGGCTGTCAGCTGGATGGAGGCCACCAAGCGAGACCATCCTCTGGGGCTGCCCTCTCCAAGGTTTCCACCTCTGTCACCACGGAAACCTGCTACATATGGAAGCAGGCCACGCACGTGCCACCTCCTTTCAGATCCTCGGAGCCCCCAGGGCAGGAAGAACAGCCTTGGAAGGCTGGCACCACTGCAGAGGGGTAAGGCAGCGATGGTTCTAGAACAGGCTGGAAGGTGGGGCAGGCGGCGTGGCGTCTCTCCTGCAGGCGGGTGATGGGCACTCGCTGTATGTTAGGAAGGTTAACCTGTGGGCAACGAGGGGCTGCCACTCAGCCCTGTGTTGTGGGACAGCGAGTTTTCCAAAGAAACACGCGTCCAACAGCGGGGAAGACAAAACTGACACGCAGATGGCAGGTGGGCAGCACGAGTGGAGGATGGGCACAGAGCGGGGAGGCAGACTGGGTCGCCTCTCTGGCCACAGAGCGCACCACGTGCCTACCACAAGAACACCTTTTATTTCGAAAGAGCTTTCAAGTATACTTGGTGGGAGGGTGGCTGGGGTGCCTGCTGTCTGGGAGTGATGTGCAGAGGGTATGCACCGCACTCTGCAAATGCGGTCAACCTCTGGGGGCGGCCCCTTTTCAAGTGTCTTTACATCTCGTACACACGGAAAAGCCGCGGCCCCTCCTGCCATAAGCTGAATACAATATTGAAAACAAGGAGTGCAAAAAAGGGATCGATACAAAAAGTAAACATATCAGTTTTAATTGTCAAGATTATTCCAGGGCAAGAGTTCACTTCCAATCACTTCTCTCTGGCTTGCGTTCCTCCATGGCCCAGCCAAGACCATCATTCCAGTTTACTCTCGAATCTGCTCTCTCTCGCCCTCCCCGACGAGGCCAGGGAGAGAGGGGCAGCCCTGCTGTATCTGCAGCAGCAAACCACCGTCAAGTCCAACAGACAAGTCGACTGTGGTCAGCCGGCGCCAAATGCACCGTCTTGCTCCAAGCCCCGAGGTGCAGACAGACGTGTGTTCTGGAAGGATGCACAGGCCTCTTCACTCCAGTGTCAGCGCCTACCGGCCCGCAGCCAGGCTAGAGCTGAGGTCAGAAGGCCACTCGGATGCAGTGGTGCTTCAGCCTGCAAGGCAGGACCCCTTTGTTCAGCTGGTAAAAGTCAACAAGCTGGATCAGGTCAGAGAATTTGGTGTTCCCATCGTCAAGGCTGAAGAACGTCTGCCCGTCGTCCTCGCACTGGAGAGACACAATGAGACTGGCTACGTCAGAGGCCACAGCTCAGGCCCCACCGTCAGGATCAGTGCTCTCCACCCCGGGGCAGGTTCTAGGGCCACACGTGGAGCCAGTGAGGTGAGCTAGAACACAGGGCAGGCGGTCGCGCAGCGAGTTTTTTGTGTGGAGGCAGGTTGGAAGGGGCACTGCCAAGTACCTAAGGCTACAGGGGACAACTGTGCCCCTATTTCTGAGGAGGGTCCCATGTTCCTCCCAGTGTGCCTTGCTCATAAGAGCAAAGTTGGTTAGTCAACCTGTGAGTGTCCATGCACTCAGCACACCCTGTGGAGGAGGGTGAGGTCGACCAGTTGACCTGAGTATCCACGCAGACACCACTCACCATGGAGGAAGCTAATCAGTTATCCTGTGAGTGTCCATGTGAGCACTTGGCCCACCCCATGGAGGAGGATGTGGTTAACGAAACCTCTACGTGCCCATGCAAACAGCACACTCTATGCATAGAGGGAGCTCCTATAAAGATCTCACTAGCGAGCTTCAACCTGTCCGGTGTTGACTGCTCTCTAGTGTGGTTAGTTCAAAAATTGCATGAGGAACAAAACCAGAACACAAAAGAGTAAGCATGAGTGTGAAAACGTCAATACTTACAGGTAAGATCTGGAAATTTTTAATTTTCTGATGATGACACAGTGTGAGGACGAACGCCTTTGGGTTACTTTGGCTGTCACGGAGGAGAAAGAGCCTGGGGACGGAAAGAGTCAACTGACCATGAATTCCAGACTGAGGATGCATGTTGCCTGCATGCATACGTGAACAGGCAAGCTTCAGGAGGCGAGGTTTCAGGAACCTTTGGGAGCTGCGTGAGCGGTAGGGCAAGGCACGCTCCACACCCAGGCTGCGCTCTGGCTGGCACTCCCCATCTAAAGGGCCCAGGGGACACGGCTCCGTGGGGACACCGCTGCCTCTAGGGCTGAGGCAGGAAAGGTCCAGGGTGAAGCGGGTATACTCTGTGCCAGAAAGTAAGGAGGTACTCAAAGAAAGCTAACTTAGGAGGCAGTGTGGCCACACCAGGGCATCTAAGTGAATAACACTGGTGATTGATTACGACCTACAGCACAGAACAAGAATCCTGAGTCCACACTGGTGTGATAAATAAATGAACAAATAAGTAACACAGGAGGAAAAAAAGCTCTTCCTAAGAGCAGAAGGCCAGCTACACAAACAGAAAGAAGATGGATTAGAAAACCACCATCTGGCAATGACTAGATATCACTATTGATTAAGCAGATATTCACAGGATGCTGAAACCAGCATCAAAGTTTGATGAGAGTAACAGTAACTCCATAGTCTCAAAGATCTACCCATTAATGTTTACGACAAAGGGACCAACGGTAACCTTCTGACAGAGAAACCTGGTGGATGCCTTCTTTAGGTATTCAAGTGGCCACCAACAGGAACGAGGCAATCCACCCAGCACCTGCCGACAGGATGCACTGAAGATGACTCAGCATCACCTCCTTGGAGTGAGCAGATGAGCCCACACCTGGCACTTCTGCCCTCATGGCTCCTGCAAGTGTCGAGACACAAAGGAACACAAGGCGTCTGCTGCCCAGGGTGGTGCTGAGGCCAACAAGTTCTTTTCCTTGGCAGCAAAGGATGCAAGTCGGATCCTTGGTAAAATCCGGGAAAGTGGCATGACCAGGGACAGAATCGCATTCGTGTTAATTTCCTAATGTTTATAGCGAGCCTGTGGTTGCCTAAGAGAAGCCCACGTTTTTAGAAATTTTATATTGAAATAATTACAACTCACTCCTAAATGGTTCAGATAAAAAAATGAGAGCAAGAACATGACAAAAGGTGCTACAACATCCATGACCCAGGGCGCCTGGGTGACACGCATGCAGGCCTCTGACGTGAGTCATGCAGGCTTCCACAGCCTGAAATCACATCAGGAAGTCTGCAATTAACAGGTGATGGCCAGGAGGTGGAGAGAAGGAATGTAAACTGGTGCAGCCACCACAGAGAATACTATGGAGGCTCCTTAAAAACTAAAACTGCCGTACAATCCTGTAATTCTACTACTGGATATACACAGATGGAAAAACTGAAAACACCAATGTGAAAGATACATGAATGCCAATGTGCACAGCAGCACTATTTACAACAGCCAAGACACGGAGGCAGGCCACGTGCCCGTCAACAGATGACTGGATTAGAAGCTGTGGTGCACACACACCAGGGAACGTCACCCAGCCACAGTAAGAGTGATGTCCTGCCATCTGCAGCAGCCTGGACGGGCCTGGGGAACACTACGCCCAGTGAAATAAACCAGACAGAGAGAGACAAGCCCTGGATGATACCACGTACACATGGAACCTAAAAAATAACACACATGGATATATAAGCAAAGCAGGAACAGACGCACAGGTGCAGAGAACAAACTTGTGGTTTCCAAAGGGGAGAGGGAAGCAGGGAGGGATGAATCAGCGGCATAGGACCAGCAGATCCAAACCACTGTGTATAAAATAAGCAAGCGACAGGCAAGTACTGTGCAGCATAAAGATGATAACCACTGTCTTGCAGTAACCTGTGATGGAGAGAAACCTGCAAAAATACTGAATCACTACGCTATACACTAGAAACTAACACAATACTGTGAATCAACGACACTCCAACTAAAAATTAGGATAGCATGCAGAAGTGTAAATCATCGCTTTTACGGGAACAAATCTGGAATCAGATGTGAAGACAGTTATTCTTTAGAAACGAAAAGGCCCTAATTCCAGTGACAAAGAAGAAATGGCCTGACAGCAAACATATTTTAAAGGCATTAGACACCAAACTGTGACAATCAGATAAACCATCAGTGTCTAGACTGTAAATTCAGATGGAAGGCAGTTCAATGAGCCTAGGAACTCCCGTCATAAAGGTGAAAAAGTTTTATTTCACCACAAGACATCTCAGAGCCTTCAGAATGTAGATCTTCAGTGTGACTCCCCGAGGGCCTGCACAGGAGGTTTCCTATCTTACCTGACTCTTCACAGCATCTTTTATTATACCAGCCCCTCTTTGATGGCGTTTTGTAGGACGTGTGTTCTGCAGGATACACTTTGGAGATGCCAACCAGGATGGCACTGCCCCGCAGGGCTGGGAGGACAGGAGGGGCGTGGCTATGAAGCAGACGTGTGTGTGACACACTTGAGGCTGGCAGAGGCAGAGCCAGGCTGTGCGCCTGTCCTTCCCGGGCTGCGTTCTCTTCTCCAAGTGCTTCACTAGCAGAAGCCCAGGAACTCGATCTTCCTGGAGGAGAAGCTGGGGCTGGGCAGTCTCAGCTGAGTCCTCAGTGAACCCCGGCTGTTCCTTCTGAGCACCATGGAACAAAGCAGATACAGATGCCGTCCGTCTGCTGCCCAGTTCGGGGTGTAACCAGGAGATCCTGAGGCTGCCCCGACGGCCTGTGCCTAATGGTTATCTACCTGAAATGACCTCCGACCTGGAGGCAGGGGGTAGGGCCAGGAGTCCGCGAGGTTCCTGGATCTCACACTTGGGAGCGCCGGATCGCTATCTGCCACCTTCCCTGGCCTCTCCTGCAGGACTGTGCACGTGCTGGGAGCTGTGTGTAGACGGTGTGCACACTGGAGGCAGCGGTGAGTGCCACCAGCAAACTGTAGGCGCAGGGATTTCTGTTGGGGGTGGAGCACTGCAGAGACAGGCGGGGGCCGACACGCCCAGAGATGTCCTGCCTGGGACTCAGCCTGGAGCATGGAGTGAAGGTGCTGGCAACCAGGGCGTCCTTGCCGCCGTCAGGACTCAAGTCAGGGGGCTCACGCATCTATTCAGGGACGAGCAAAGGGCTGCTCTCGCCCGGGGCTGATGGAGATCAGAGGAATAGCACAACTCGGGCGTGCGGCCCAGGCCCTGCACACACCGCCTCGCTCAGGACTCACGGCGACCCTGCCACTGTCCTCGTTTTACAGCGAGGCCAGGGGGCCCAGAGCAGTGAGGCAAATTCCCTGAGGTCACACAGCCAGCAGCAGTCGTGGGGGAGCCTTGGCACAGCCGGAGCAAGTGTGCAGGGGCTCCTCCACAGCTGGTGAGGACCCTACACTCTGCTGAGGGTGCTGTGTTAGTCCCGTGACAGCACCCCACTCTGCCTGTGGGGGACAGCCATAAAGAAGGCAAGGTCATGGCCTTCTGCACAGTGGAGGATAGACAGAGGGGCCAGCTCACAAAAGGCACAGAGGCCAGGGCTGTAGATGGCAAGGGGGCAGGGGAGCTGGACCCCAGCGTGAACATGGTGGGGCAGGCGGGGACAGTACAGAGCCTTGCATACTACAAGTCCCGGCAGGAGCCCTGGGCTGAGCCACAGAGCGGCCTGCAGAGCAGGACTGGCCCCTGGGAAAGCTCCTTCCATCTTGGGCTCTGGCATGGGCTGCGGGCGGCAAGAGGGGGGAGTAAGGAGGCAGCCAGGCAGTGCTGGGCTCCACAGGGCAGGGTTGTGAGTGCAAATGCACACGCACGTGTGTGTACAGGCTCAGGCTTGTGCGTGTACACAGGTCACCCGTGGAGGCGGGGGGTGGGGGTAGCGCTGGCATCCAGGTGGCTTCAGAGGCCCCCTGGGTAGAGTGCAGGCTCTGCCATCTCTTTCCACCCCCTACTTCATCCGTGACTGAGGCTAAAGGTCTTGGCGGCAGTGTTTTATATCAGCTGTCATCCTGGCCTGCCTTTCAGGGTTGTTTGTTGTCAGACTCTAAACTGGCTTCCTCCATTACCTTTGTAGGGATCCATAATGACTTGGTGTTGATTATTTAATTTACCTCGTTTTCCAAGCACATTTCCTCCCTAAACACGGGAGTGAGTGGACGATGTACATCACTGTGATGACACCTGAATGGGTCCCCGTATCCTGCTTTCTGTTTTTGCTAGAGTGTCAGAAGCTGAAGGCTGGGATTGAAGGATCTAACATATAACCTTAGCTGCAACTCAGACCAGGGGAAGGATAGAGAGGAACAAGGCGGTAGTGGGGGGGAATGCTGAAAGATGTCCACACTCTTCACCAAGGCTGGACACAGGGAACCTTGCCAACTGGGGCTCGGCTCCAGGAAAAGTTGAATTGCAAGACAAATGGGGCTTAAACAAAAAATGGGCCGACACACAGTGCTGTGGGCCCAGCATGCTGACCCTCCCCACCCAGGGCTGCTCCTTTTAACACAAAGTGGGCTGGCCTGTCAGGGACATGGGTGCCACCGTCACTGCCCTGGACCCTGGGAAGGATGCATGGTACCCAGCGATGCCTCCCATGGAGCTGTCACTTCTGTGCCGGTGCTGAGAGCTGCTCTTTCCCGAAGAAGAATTAAGCAGTTAAAGAATAGCAACCTCTCTACCCACAACAGCCTCCCTAAGTGATCCTGCAGGCAGCCCATGTGGGCAAGATAACATGTTGAGTCATCCAGTCTGCACTCAGTGGAGAATGGTACGAATCTAACCTCCTGCCTTCATGTTGCGCTGAGACCCCCAGCCCACCACCCCGCTGCCAACCCCGGCCCCAATGCCCTGGTTCCCTTTAAAAACTGTCATTGCTTAGCAGAATCTTCAGAGTTGGTCTCAGGACAGGAGTTCACCTTCTCCCCCAGATTGCTGGCTTTTCTGATTAAGGAGCCTTTCCCTTCTACTCACACTTGTCTCTTGAATTACTGGTTTATGAGTGACAAGTGGCCGAACCTGGCTTTGGTTACTGTAAGATGTCACCCGGCAAGCAAACCCATTTTACTTCAGAAGATGAACCCCACACATGATACGGTAAATGGGGCCCCATGAGAACATTTGGGGTTTCAGTTTGGTTGGGGTTTAGGGCTGCAACAGGTAAGCATCCTATCCTTGAGGCCCCTGGAAAACACACACATACCTACATGCAAAAAAATCACTAAGAGAGGAGGGTAGGCTTTTCTCTCTTAGGCAGAAAGCTCAGAGAAGAATCTAGTCTGTAGTCAGGATAGGTCACTTCTAAGGCTGTAAAAGGACTGTTCTACGATCAAGTGACATTTCAGAAAAGCTGTCTGGAATAACAGTACACCTATATGGGAAAAAAATCAGATCCATCTCTACAGAGAGAACTAGGATAAATAAATTCTGAATGCACTTGGGATCTAAACACGCAAACAAAATTGAATGAACAGAAATGGAAGAAATAATCATGGAAAAAAGGAAGGGAGTGTAATCAATAATACAAGTTCTAGAGGATAAACTCCTCTAGAGTGTGAACAAACTCCTTTATGATTGAGGAGTGGAGAAAACTTGTATGACTAGGACTAAAAATCTAGAACAATACAGGCTGAAGGACAGAAAAGATAAATGTGACCATATTTAGAAAACCTGTATAACCAAACCAAAAATCAAAACAAAACCCACCTCAGCTAAGTCAAAAACACAAAGAACAACCCGGAAAAAAATGTTTGTAAAAATGGATAGAGAAAAATCCGGCAAAAGATATATCAACAGTTCAGCACTGCAAAAAGGAGTAGAAATGAAACTGGTCCTTACACATACAGCAAGAGACGCAGCCTCCGGGGGTAAGGGCACAACCCCGGGGAGGAGAGCCGGACATCCCACAGCATTCACCGTCTGCTCCACACTCCCACGTCTAGGAACTCAGCAGCAGAAACAGAAGGACGGGGCAGTGCGTCTCCACAGAGGCCTGGAAAACAATGAAGCTGGGACGATGCCGGAGAGCAAACACAGCAGGGGGACCAGGAGGCGGCCCTCCTCCCCAGCCTCCTCAGGAGGCAGCTAAGCGCAGGATTGCTCCTCCACGGACAGCAGGCAGCTTACAAACACCAACATGTTTTGCTTATATTTGAAAAAGGAAACAACGGAAGGATAAAGAAACACTGCTGAAAACGTTTACCAACCGTGGAGTTAGGGAGGACAGTCAAGTCACCAGGCAAAGTGCCTTCTTTTAGATTTTTGACTTTGGAATCAAGGCAATGTTTGAAATAGTTTTAAAAGCAGCATTAAATGGAAAAGAAAAGAAATCAGATCCATTTAACTAATAATCAAAAATGAGGAAAGAACTTGAAACATGGCAGTTTGGTGGTGGAGCCACAGAGAAGAATTACCTTAAGGCTGGTATTTTAACATGATCCTGCCTGGAATGTTCCTTAACAACAACAGGGCTATAAAGAAGTGTGAATTTAGTACTTTTACTGACATAATATTATGAATATTTTTATGATATGATATGGGATACAGCTCACAAATACAGAGTGAGGTAAAGCAAGCAGCTAACAACATTAGATTTTTCAGAGGAAGAAAAGAGAGATACAATAAAGTCTAAGATGTACAAATCCTATAGATTTCCATTTGAACTGGGATATCAATGTGGACCTGTAATCTATTTTTCAGTTTAAAAGCCTATGTCCTGGCTTTTAAACTGAAAAAGAGAATTCCAGAAAAACATCTACTTCTGTTTCATCGACTTATGCTAAAGCCTTTGACATGTGGATCACAACAAACTGTGGAAAATTCTTCAAGAGATGAGAATGCCAGACCATCTTACCTACTTCCTGAGAAACGTGTATGGAGGTCAAGAAGCAATAGTTAGAACCAGACATGGAATAATGGACTGGTTCCAAACTGGGAAAGGAGGACATCAAGGCTGTATATTGTCACCCTGCTTTTTAAACTTATATGCAGAGTACATCATGTGAAATACCACGCTGGATGAAGCACAAGCTGGAATTAAGATTGCCAGGAAAAATATCAATGACCTCAGATACACAGATGACACCACCCTTGTGGCAGGAAGTGAAGAGGACCTAAAGAGCCTCTTGATGAAAGTGAAAAAGGAGAGTAAAAAGTTGGCTTAAAATACAACATTCAAAAAAATAAGATCATGGCATCCAGTCTCATCACTTCATGGCAAATAGATGGGGAAACAGTGGACACGGTGGCTGACTTTATTTTCCTGGGCTCCAAAGTCACTGCAGATGGTGACTGCAGCCATGAAATTAAAAACACTTGCTCCTTGGAAGAAAAGCTATGACCAACCTAGACAGCATACTAAAAAGCAGAGACATTACTTTGCTGATAAAGGTCCGAGTAGTCAAAGCTATAGTTTTTCCAGTAGTCATGTATGGATGTGACCATAAAGAAGGCTGAGCATCGAAGAACTGATGCTTTTGAACTGTGGTGTTGGAGAAGACTCTTTAGAGTACCTTGGACAGCAAGGAGATCAAATCAGTCAATCCTAAAGGAAATCAATTCTGAACATTCATTGGAAGGACTGATGCTGAAACTCCAACACTCTGGCCACCTGATGCGAAGAGCTGACTCTTTAGAAAAGACCCTGATGCTGGGAAAGATTGAAGGCATAAGGAGAAGGGGACAACGAAGGGCAAGATGGTTGGATGGCATCACCAACTCAATGGACATGAGTTTGAACAAGCTCCAGGAGATGGTGAGGGACAGGGAGGCCTAGTGTGCTGCGGTCCATGGGGTCACAGAGTCAGACATGACTCAGTGAGCAAGAAAATCAATGTGAACCTGTAATCTTTTTCAGTTTAAAAAGCGTATGTCCTAGCTCTGTCCATGGAAAAGAGCTGCCAATTTGGTTTCTAGACACCATTTTCCATTCCCCAAAGTTAGGGCATCGAAGAGGATGTGTCACAGCTAGAAAACAAACCTTATTAGTTTTGAGTCCAAAGAACTCAGGAACCAACTTAAGAGAGGCACACCAGCCCAAAAGAAAGCATCCAGAAAATCAAGAACATTAAGCTTGGATTGAAAGAAGTCGAATGCACAGAATCAAGCTCATCATCAGAGTTAAAATACAAAATACAACACCTCATTTGTCAGCCTCGGAAGACGGCAGGATAGGAAATGACGACCCTGGAAACTGACACTGCTCTGTGATAATGTAGAGGGGTGGGGTGGGGATGGGAGGAAATCCAAGAGGGTAGGGATGTATTACAAACATATTCACATCACTGTACAGCAGGAACTATCACAGTACTCTAAAGCAATTACATACCGCCCAAAAGAAAAAGAGAAATTGACAAATAAAAGGGAAAAATCAAGCACTCAGGGATTCCTTGGTGGTCCAGTAGCTGAAGGGCCGCCTTGCAAAGCAGGGGCCACGGATTCGGTCCCTGGTCTGGGAAGGTTCCACACGCTGCAGAGCAGCCAAGCCCGTGTGGCACAAATGCTGAGCCCGTGCTCCTGAGCCCGGAGCCGCGGCTCCCGAGCGCAGTGCCCTAGAGCCCGCAGCCGCGGCCCCCGAGCCTCGCGCCCTAGGGCCCCGCGCTCCAAGGAAAGAAGCCGCCTCGAGCAAGAGCCTGCACGCCACAGCTGGGGAACAGCCCCTGCTCGCTGCTAGAGAAAGCCCACCCTAGCAACAAGAGCCACACACCCCGCCAAAATGAGTAAATAGACGTATTGTTTTAAAAATCAAGCACTCAGTTACCTCTCCCAGAAACACAAATATGTGACAGGGGAAAGGATTTCAAGGCAGGGACAATGAGGGAATAACAGAATTAGAAAACAGCGATTTTGTAACCGCTAATAAAACAGTGACCCTGGGAGCTGGGCGGGGGCGGGGGTGGGGGTTGGGGGCCGGGCTGACAATACAGACCCCTGCCCAGCCCAGGATGGGGAAACAGGACAACTGGGGCGAGGAGTGCAGACACACAGCGACCGCAGCTCTGCCCACACTGCACAGGAAGCCAGGGAGACAGAGGAACACAGTCAAAGGAACCACAGGCACGCAATTAGCCAACGACCTCCTTCCTCAACAATGGGAAGACATGGAAAAAAAAAGAGGAAAGAAAGTGCGGCAGTGGGAGACCTATGCTGCTTAGGACACTCGGAAACACAGTGACCAGATGCAATGGATGGCTCCCCACTGAGACCAAGTCCATTAAAGGACTTTGTGCAGGACCACGGCGGCACTTCTGAGGACGTAAGAAATTCCTGTTTATCTCAAGTGCAAGGATGATACTGTGGCTGTGTCGAAAGACACAGAGACACTTGCTGCAACAGTTACTGGTAGAAATTCTGAGTGTCTGGGATTTCCTTTAAAAGATTCCAGAAGAAGGAAGAAAAGTCGGAAAAGTTGGAAGAAGAAGGAGAAAAAAATGATAAAAATGTAGCAAGGGGAAGAGACAGGCTCAGGTGTGCAAGTTCTGAAGCTGTGCAAGAGGCGGACGTGGTTTGTTACACTCTCCTCTCAGGTGAATTCTCAGACGTTCATAATAAAATGTTTTAAAGATGAAGTATTTAAACAACAAAAGGAGGGTTTTGAGTTGAGCAGCTTCTAAGAATCTGTTCTTTGAGTAGACCCAGTGAAAAGCAGCTCTGACCAGGATAGACCAAAGCATCCAACCAGCTCCTCAGGGCCTCTTTTTGGGGCCTGGAGACAGAACTCTGGCTGAGCTCTGCAGGGACCACTCCCCTGGGCCCTGACACAGCTGTAGGGTTCCCCCTCCCAACCCCCTGGGCCCTCATGCAGCTGCAGCCCCACTCTAGGTGGATCCCTCGCATTCCCATGATGCTCAGCCTGGCCATGTGGCTTGCCTTGTCCAAGCAGGTGTCAGCTTAAGAAGTGCTTGTGCACTGGGGTTTGACCTCTTACCCCCAGGGTCCCCATGATGGCTGTGAAGTACATGGACCCAGGCAGGCTAGCATGCCAGAGGCCTGCACCCAGCTGCCTCATTACCCACCCACAGCAGCACTGGCCACTGGACGCAAAAGTGCAGCCATCCTGGCCCCAGCTCTTCAGGCCTCAGCGCAACTAGCCACCCAACCTGCACCAACTGTGAACAGGGATACAGCTTCGCTGCTTTAAGCCACTGAGGTTCGGGGTAGTTGGGGCAAAAGTCAAAGTTACAATGCATAAAGTAAAGGTGTAGGCAAAAGCCACTTTTCCATTTGCCTACAGCCCTATTAATCAGAGTGTGCTCTTTGGCTGTTCCAAATGCATCAAACAGGTGGAGGAGGATCTATGGGGTCTGGACAAATGGACTGCCATTCTGTCCACTTCCTAGCCATGCAAATCCTGCACCACCTTCATACTCCTGAGCACACTGCTCCAACTTACAACGAGGTTGTTGCACCACCCTTGCCCCTCTGCGCCCCCCCCCCACACGGCAAGATGCTCTGAGGCGCTAAGCCCAGCAGACTCCCGCCCAGGACGCGTCCCTTACCCATCCACGAGCCCTTGCTGTTTAATGATCCGGTGCGACTCCTCCCTGGAGATCCTGCCGTGAAACCAGTGCTGCGTCCTGTGAATCACTGTGGGGACCAGAGAAGGAGGGTAGGCCGGGCTCCCCGCTCGGCAGCCGCCCTGCTAAGCACGCTCGGGCCACACGGGGCCCCGACTCCTGCGGTCCCAGCTTGCGTGCGCTGCACTCCAGGCCTGCCGTGAGGCTTGGGGAGGGCTGGGAGCGCTTTTATGTTATTTATGTACAACAATATCAAGCCAACATGCCATGTTTACCTGTACTGAGGGCTGAAGGGTGGAGGGGCTTTGGCTACCTAGGATATTCATCCGCGTGCTTCGTTTCTGCAAAAGAAATCCCTGCGTCAGCGCCAAGTGAGCCGCGAACACAATCACCGCGCCACCTGGGACACACGGGGCAGGAAGCTGGCCGGGGGAAAGGCCCTTGATGGCGGCATCCACGTGCTCACAGGACCCCTCCCGTGTGAGCAGGAGGGCAGACAGCTTATGGGTCGCAGTTGTTAAAAGCAAAACCAGAAGCGTCCCACCGCGGCATATTGCTAACGATCCCAGTACTGAAGCCGGGCTGTCTGTCTGTCACACGGAAGACACGCAGTACAGTTCCCGACACACCGTAGGAGAAAACCATGAGCTCCCCCAGGGGACTCAAGCCTGTGGCTTTGGGCACATTCTCCTTTCCCCAACACTGTGAAGCTGAAGCATGGGGAGGCTTTCTGAGCCAGAGTTGCCTTGAAAGCTCAGAAAAGCTTGGAAGTTGGGCGAAATTCTTCCATCTGGAAATTAGGAACGTGAGTCTCAGAGTAAAGAGACTGCTCAAGGCTGGGAGGTTGGTTGGCGGTTGAGCCACGACGGGAACGCCTGGCCCAGCGCTCTCCCCAGAGGCCCCGAAGACACATCAGCAGGGGCAGGACTGTGGGCCACGGGGCCTCAGGGCTCTGCTCCTGCCCCTCCTTCCATGGGAGCCCAGGGACCGCCCGTGGGGGTGGCCAGCTGCCCGGGGCGTGGAGGAGCCCAGGCAAGCCACAGCCTCCTGTAGGTGAGAACTCAGCCACCCGCCCTCCCTCGCACCGCATCCCTGCCGCCAGCACAGAGCCATTTCCCTGGGACAGACCAGGGGGTGGGGCCGGGCCACAGCCTTACCCTCCAGGCGTGGCCTTCTTCCAGGGCTGCACTCTGGGCCTCAGCTGGATTCTCGATTACTCTTCCCGTTTGCCCAGAGAAATCCATTGCCACAAGAGAGTTCTCAGAGACGCTGCGCTGCAAAGGAGAGGCCGTGGATTTTTGAGAACAGGGAAGCAAGGGGAGCAGCAGATGGGAACCGCGGCGTGGGAGAGCTGTGCAGTCCCAGGGAGGGGCAGCAAAGGGACCAGCAAGGACCCCCACCAAGGACCCCCCGCCAAGGATCGGACAGAATATTCAGTGTCTAAAGGGCCCTTGGATGAAAAATGACTTTGGTTTTTCTCAAGAAGAGGAAAGAAACCTTCCAATTCTCTCAAGATATTCGGAAGCTGCTGGTGAAGCCACTGGTGTCCACCCGTGGGATCATCCACAGGGTCTCTAATGTGAATTAAAACTCATCAAAGGAGAGCACAGTTCTTGAGGACCTAGCCTGCTGTGGTCCCCCTTTGCCTAGCAAAGTAATAAAGTCATTCTTTCTTTCTCCTCCATTACAAAAAAACACACAAAAACTCATCCAAGAAATGCTAACATCAAAGGCGAGCCAGCCCTCACCAGCAGCCAAATCCCTTCTCAGGGAAGTTAGTTTACAGAAACACGGGCACTGCTTCCGTGGGTACTTTGACATCTCTGAGGAATGGACATTGAGAGATTGTTAACTCATTATCAACTGGGGGATTTCAGCAGAAACTAATACCTGTGGTTGGTGATGATTTTTATTTTGGCTGGCCAGAACATTAATTCTGTTATTTCACTAACATTTTGCAGGTTATCACATTCAATAGTTACCCCTGTAAAGTTTTCTCCAGCACCATGAGTTTCATTTTCACTTTCTGCATCAGAATCAATCACTTTTTGTTGTTCTGATATTCACATTGTCTGAATCAGAACTATATTCTGAAGAACTATCATCTTCTGAGACACTAACATATATTTCACTCAGATACTCAGAGAAAATATCTGCATAAAAGTCACTGAAATATTTTTCACTCAAAATTTCTCGATGCATCATTTTTGAAAATCTCTCACTTATAATACACACAAGGTGCTACAAAAACCTAATGGAGCAAAACATGAATGATAACAATAATCATAAACTGTATCATGAATCAATCATGATCAATTTTAAGATCTAACAACTTTGCACAGTGATGTTAATTCGATCACTTTCTAAAAATGTACTGATGCTCCTGGCCAATAAACATTTGGATAACAAAGATGTGTTAATACATTGCCCAGTCAATAATGTGTTAAGATCATATTTGGGGAGGATGAAGTATTTCTACACCTCTGGGACATAAAAGTCCATCCTGAGATCACAGGAAGACTCACTACAATCTCAATTTTCACAAGGTCTCAAGCATGGTCAACATGGACCCACAGCTCAAATGGACAGAAGCGAAGGTGGTGAATGAAGGCAGGTCCTCAGTAGACGTGGGCGCTGCTGTCAACATTTCTGAACACTAGATAGAGCTCTCAATGGGAGCTATTCACCAAAGCAACACTGCAGGGAGATGTGGGAAAGGGGAGAGGGTAGAGAGGGATCCGCTCCCTGCAGTCACACTGCTGAGACGACAAAGTCCATCTCCGGGAAAATGCATGCTGGTAGGATATTCTGGCTCCTCTGGGCAGCCTCATCTGAGAAAAGATGCCCACAGCCCGTGCTGATGCAGCAGCTGAAGAGGAATGTGGCTTCAGAGGTGCAGCTTGACTTACCACTGGAGTCGAGAAGGAGGACAGCATGGCTTTCCTCTGCTGTGGGATCCTGTAGTTCTGGTAAAGGAGCATGCCATACTGAAGAGGTAAGGAGGGCCAGAGTCAGTCACCAGGGCATCCGGAGCCCCAAAGCCCCACATGGGGCAAACCCTTGGCACTCAAGAGCCACACTCATACAGAATAATGGGCGACGATTGGGTGAACTTACGAATAAACACCCAACAGAGCCCTGTCTCTGGGGCCTGCCTCCACCAATACTCACTATCTGTTTAGGGGTGCTGGGTGGGCAGGAAGTGGTCAGAGAAGTAACAACCTAATAATGACCAGCAAGAACAATTAGCCTTACTAAATGGTGCTATGGGCAAAGCTCTGAGTGCTTTACGCTGCTCTTTTATTTAATCCTCTCCATTTTATGAAATATGCACTTTATCCTCATTTCACAAACAATAGAACACAAGTGAAGCAAGTTGCTCAAGGTCATGGTAAAGTAGGGATTCAGGTTCTGAATGTACAATCCTTCTTCCAAACTAGTGCTCTTCTTAACCACCAGCCTCCCCTGCCCAACCAGCTCAGCAGTTCGGGCTTTATTTCCTCGGTCAATAAGCACTGAGCGTCCTGCAAAGCCTCCTACACGTCTGACGTTTCAACCCGTACTCTTCAGTTACACCTTCAAACCACACAGAAGAGAAAAAAGAGAGAGGAAAGAGGAATCCAGTGTGCCACATTTTCCTCTTCACTGTTCTTCACGGATGTGAGCTCATTTCCAGCTCTCGGACCAGCAGTCAGTACTCACTTCTAAAGCTGACATATTTGGAACATGATGAAAAGGTCTACCATAGATACAGTCACACCTCAGTGAGACAGGAAGAGAGAGAACAGATCAAAACAAATGTTTGAGATGTAGTTCAGTCACTAAGTCATGTCCAACTTAGTGACTCCCAGGCTCCGGTCCTCCACTATCTCCTGGAGTTCGTGCAAATTCATGTCCATTGAGTTGGTGATGCTATGTAATCATTGCATCTTCTGCCACCCCCTTCTCCTTTTGCCTTAAATCTTTCCCAGCATCATGGTCTTTTCAAATGAGTTGATTCTTTGCATCAGGTGGCTAAAGAATTAGACCTTCAGCACCAGTCCTTCCAATGAATATTCAGGGTTGATTTCTTTTAGGATTACCTTGTTTGATCTCCTTGGATCACAGTCTTGTGGAGAAGGGGCCTGTGTAACTCAGGGAAGCTAAGAACCATGCTGTGCAGGGCTACCCAAGATAGATGGATCGTAATGAAGAGTTCTAACAAAACGTGGTCCACCAGAGGAGAGAATGGCAAACCACATCAATATTCTTGTCTCAAGAACTCCATGAACAGTATGAAAAGTCACAAAGATCTTTGTGCCCAAGAACTCACCCAGAACATCTTGTGATGATGGCCAAGAATTTTCCAAACAAATAAAAATACACCAAGCTACCGAATCTAGGTGCAGGATAAGAGCAAAACAAAAGGAATAAACAAAACCAGCCAGGAACATCATGCAAAACAGAAAAAGAGAAAATGTAAAAGCAACCAGAGAAAGACTTGTTATTTTCAAAGAAGCAATGAGAAGGACAGCTAACTTTTTAACCTGCATGATGAGAGTTAGAAGACAATGGGATGGGAGAAGTACAGGATAAAATAACCCCTAATCTAAACTTGATCAACTGTGAAAAGTTCCCTCAATAATGAAAGCAAAGTCAAAATAAACATGGAGAGATTTTTGTCGTCAGCCGGCTCATATTCAAATGGCTGCTGAGTGGAGTTCTGATTCCAGAGAGAAGAATGTGGATTCGGGAAAAATGAAATGCAGTCTCTATGGCCACATCTGACTAGTATCCAAAAGGATAGCACAGGCCCTGATGGGTGACGGTGACCAAAACCTCAGCATACAGTGTTATTCCTGGTTCTGTGACAGTTTACACAGCACAGAGCTTGAATGTTTCTCCAAGTTTAAAGGAATTCATTTTTTTTTAAAACGGGAGCTCAATTTCTTCCTCTGGGTTTTCCAGTTAATTTTAAGGGTTTTCTGTTTTGCAAAGAATGTCCATTTCGTCTTGATTTAAAAGTACAACATAGGGAGACATGCAAAGTCTGTCCTAACTGTTCCCATTTTCAAAATGACTGGGTTTTACAGTCCTTCCTTCCTTTCTACTCTCCATGTACTTTAATTCCCATTTCCATCTGTTCATGGAGAAAAGACATCTGTGTTTACAGTTCACACAGGTGTGAACTGGGGGCTGCTCACACACCATGCAGTGCAGTAGGTGGGCAACAGGCAGGAAGGGATGGGGCAGGCAGGCTTTCAAACTGTTTCAAGGGTGGAAATGTGCTTCAGAGATGCTATGAGAAGTGGCTGTTTCTAAACAAAAATTGAAATGGGCGAATGGGCTCTGCTACATAAAAATAAAATTTGGGAACCACTGGACTCGAGAGATCTTCTTGCAGGAAAGGAGTTTCCTGTCGAAGGGAAGGTCTACATCAGGGACTTTCATTATTTTAGGTTTCATGAAGTAATCGGATATTTGTGGGGGAAAAAAAAATCTGTGACTGTCTTAAGCCCTAGCAACTAATTTTCCAAATATGACAACATACACACACACCCAAAATTAATTGCTGACCTACCACCATATCAACAGTATTTTATAAAATACTGTTGATATAATAGTATATCAGACAATCAGAGTTTTAGAAAATTTAAATTAGCTAAGTTTACACACTCTCAGACTAAAGAATAAAGCTTTACTGTGAACACAGCTATTACTGTTAACAGCTTTGTGGAAAGCTGACTGCACTGTCCCCATCTGCTGTTTTGCTGTGCCCCAGAGAAGTTGTTGTTGTTTAGTCACTAAGGTGTGTCCAATTCTGAGACCCCCTGAACTATAGCCCACCAGGTTCCTCTCTCCATGCGGTTCTCCAGCCAAGAATGCTGGAGTAGGTTGTCATTTCCTCTCCAGGGGATATTCCCGGACCAAGGATCAAACCTGTGTCTCCTGTATTGGCAGGTAGATTCTTTACCGCTGAGCCACCAGGGAAGCCTGGCCCTAGAGAAGATGTTTCCCTAAATTCTCAGCAGTCAGAGGGCTGGCTTTTGGGAACCAAAGGTCTGAACTTCTGGGATCCAAAGAGGCAGTGAGCTTGGCTGCGTGCTGGAACACACCTGAGCCATTCTCCAAGTCCCACCTGGGCTTCCCAAGAAAGTCCCCCAGGGACATGGAGTCTTGGCCAGCCACGCTCCCAGCACTCTCTCCCTCACTGTACTGTGGGGGCTAAAATTTCCCCCAGGTTCTCATGATCAAATGGGGTAACATGAAGCCCCAAGCAGGGGCGTTGGCACATGGTGAGCTTGCAGCAAACCCCCGGTGCCATCAGCAGAGCTGGGACACTGGGCCTCTACCCAACACAGCTCCCGGTCCCTGCACTTGCGCTGCTTCCAGGTGCCGTGAGCAACCTTGCTCCAGACGCCTGTGCCAGGTAGGAGGCTCCGTGGCTGCCTTTGTGCCCAGCATCCACTTTAACTGCCTTCTCCATGTTAAGTAATTCATTACAGAATTCTGTGGGGTTTTTTGCTTTGTTTTGCTGTTGTTGTTTTAAAGCTTCTTTAAGAACTCCAGACTTAAAAAAAAAATAAAAAATATGTACTTTTTAGCCCTGCTTGGGTGGCTTACAGGATATTAGTCCCCCACTAGGAATTGAACCTGGGCCCTGGCAGTGAAAGTGCTGAGTCTTGATCACTGGATCACCAGGGAATTCCCTAGAGTAGGGGTGCCCAACCCTTGGGTCACAGACATGCTGGTTCACGGCCTGTTAGGATCTGGGCTGCACAGCAGCAGGCGAGCTAGTGAAGCGTCCTCTGTACCTCCAGCCACTCCCCATCACTTGCATTATTGCCCGAGCTCAGGAAAACCAGCTCACGGCTCCCACTGATTCTGCACTGTGGGAAGTGATTTCATCCTATGTTATAATGTAATAATAACGGGAAGTAAAGTACACAATAAATGCAATGTGCTTGAATCATCTGGAAACCACCCCACCCTGCCTCAGTCCATGGAAAAATTATCTTCCAGAAAACTGGTCCCTGGTGCCAAAAGCGTGGGGACCACTGCTCTACAGTCTTGTGTTGATGAAGCAAGATCTCCTCTTCGGGAAGAATTGTAATAGCTTAAGAAGCTTCTAGAAGGTGGAGGGTCACAGGAAGGATATGGCAGGTAACTAACACAGTTTTCACACTCCCTGCACAGCCCCTGGAGTCTATGAAATCACTTCGGAAACACTGTAGTAGGAAGGCACAGGAACAAAAGCAGATACTAGCCAGTTTCCTCCCCAGGAGGTTTGAGAGATATATATATATATATATATATATATGTACACATATATATTTTAAAGGAGGTGTAACTGGGTTGGTACTTAAGAGAAACAGGAAGGTCCTAAGTTAACTCAAAGGAAGGCTCTCCTCTCAAAAACACCCTGGGATTTTTATAGCATCCAAATTGCTGTTGCAATATCACCAAAAGCCAGACAGGTATTTGGGTCAGTTTCCACTTTCATTCAGTGCACATTTTCTGAGCATCTCTTACGTTCCGAGCACTAGGTCATCCCAGCTCTGAGGATCCTGGGGGAGCCAGGCAGGATGGCACCTGGACACGAGCAGAAGCAAGGGAAAGTGAAGGGAGCCTCGAGCCTCTCTAGGTCAAGTCCCTGCAGCCTGAGGACTGGTTTCCCTTTGAAGAAGACAAGGCTGACCACTGACTGATCCACCGCTCACAGTCCAAGAAGCTGGTGACGCCGCAGGGCCAGGGGAACAGGAGGTGTCTGAGAAGGTTCCCCAGCACTTTTGAAGGGTGCCGGTCTCTGGAGCACAACATCCTGTTCTCGGAGGCAATGTGGGGGTGTAGGGTGAGGTCACCAAGGAGGACCTTGTCTTCTAGTTATGCTTCCCCCCACTGAGCAAGATGATTGGAGCTGAGGGCAGGCAGGAAGGAGACCTGGATGTCTGTATGGGATCCCCTCACACCAGAGGCTGACGCTGTCTGCTCTGCAGAGGCAGGAGCCCCAGGGTGTGGCCAGCCAAGATGGGAGGATACGACTCCACTGCTGTTCACTTGAGAAAGGCTCCAGCCACCACTGCCTTGCTGCCGTGATCCGGGCCAGGCTCTGCCTCCCTGCAGGACGGCGCTGTGGAATGTGGAGTCAGTGGTTCCCTCGGGCAATGTGACTGGGACCACAGGCTCACACCTGGAATGGATGTATCTGTTTCCTGGAGACTCTTGGGGAGGCAGTGAGAGTGCCGGCCAGGGATGGAGCTCTGGGGGCCAGCACGCTGGGGTCCTGCTGCTGGCTCAGCCGCATGCCAGCAGCCATGTGTGGCAAGTCATGGGCTCCAAGTCCGTCACCTGTGCTCTGAGGATGGTTGTACGTGTATGCACAGAGCTGCTGTGAGCAGTGAGGCCACAGGTGTGAGGTGATGCACGGCCCACAGTGGATGCTCCAGAACATTCACACTGTGCCCGCACACACAGAACACGTGTCGTTGGCACTAATGCCAGCCAGGCATCACGGCCGCTGCAAGCTCGGCCGCTCCCTCCTGCGCCTGGTTATGACAGCACAGAGACGCCTGCCCTGCTCACGTGAGAGGCCAGGTCAGAAGAGGGCCACATCACTGCCTGCTACCCATGGAACAGGACGCCTCCGTATCCCTTCCCTAACGTATCTCCTTTTTGCTTTCTCCAAAAGAGGTTATATTTTTGCAGAGAAAATAATTAATGAAATCACACAAACACGAAACCTTGACGGTCTCCCTGCACACCTGCGCTGCCTGCCCCACAGCCTCCAGGCTCCGGTGAGTGGCCTCCACGCTCGCCTGCCGCCTCATGTTTACACCCAGCAAATGTGAACACGCATCTCCACCCTCACCCCACAAATGCAGTGATCTCTCTAACACCCTTCTGCACTGTGCTGTTGAATTGTTAACAGTGCATCCTGGAACATTCCCCACTGCAGAACCCTGAGAGGAGCCTGGTCCATCTCCAGCCGCAGCGGGGCTCGCTGCTTGAAAATCCCTTAATTCAGTGAACCAGCTCCCTATTGAGGGACACTTGGGTTTAACACCACCTTGTCAGGACAGAAATGGTATGGACCTAACAGAAGCAGAAAATATTAAGAAGAGGGGCAAGAATACCCAGAAGAACTGTACAAAAAAGATATTTATGACCCAGATAATCACGATGGTATGATCACTCACCTAGAGCCAGACATCCTGGAATGTGAAGTCAAGTGGCCCTTAAGAAGCATCACTACGAACAAAGCTAGTGGAGGTGATGGAATTCCGGTGAGAGCTATTACAAATCCTGAAAACTGATGCTGTGAAAGTGCTGCACTCAATATGTCAGCAAATTTGGAAAACTCAGCAGTGGCCACAGGTCTGGAAAAGTCAGTTTTCATTCCAATCCCAAAGAAAGGCAATGCCAAAGAATGCTCAAACTACCACACAACTGCACTCATCTCACACGCTAGCAAAGTAATGCTCAAAATTCTCCAAGCCAGGCTTAAATAATACATGAACTGTGAACTTCTAGACGTTCAAGCTGGATTTAGAAAAGGCAGAGGAACCAGAGATCAAATTGCCAACATCCTCTGGATCATCAAAAAAGCAACAGAGTTCCAGAAAAACACCTACTTCTGCTTTATTGACTATGCCAAAGTCTTTGACTGTGTGGATCACAACAAACTGTGGAAAATTCTGAAAGAGACGGGAATGCCAGACCACCTGACCTGCCTCTTGAGAAACCTATATGCAGGTCAGGAAGCAACAGTTAGAACTTGATGTGGAACAACAGACTGTTTCCAAATAGGAAAAGGAGTATGTCAAGGCTGTATATTGTCACCCTGCTTATTTAACTTACATGCAGAATACATCACGAGAAACGCTGGGCTGGATGAAGCATAAGCTGGAATCAAGATGGTAGGGAGAAATATCAATAACCTCAGATACGCAGATGACACCACCCTTATGGCAGAAAGTAAAGAAGAACTAAAGAGCCTCTTGATGAAAGTGAAAGAGGCGAGTGAAAAAAGTTGGCTTAAAGCTCAACATTCAGAAAACTAAGATCATGGCATCCGGTCCCATCACTTCATGGGAAATAGATGGGGAAACAGTGTCAGACTTTATTTTTGGGGGCTCCAAAATCAGTACAGATGGTGACTGCAGCCATGAAAATAAAAGATGCTTACTCCTTGAAAGGAAAGTTATGACCAACCTAGACAGCATATTCAAAAGCAGACATTACTTTGTCAACAAAGGTCCGTCTAGTCAAGGCTCTGGTTTTTCCAATGGTCATGTATGGATGTGAGAGCTGGACTATAAAGAAAGCTGAGTGCCGAAGAATTGGTGCTTTTGAACTGTGGTGTTGGAGAAGACTCTTGAGAGTCCCTTGGACTGCAAAGAGATCCAATCAGTCCATCCTAAAGGAGCTCAGTCCTGGGTGTTCATTGGAAGGACTGATGCTGAAGCTGAAACTCCAATACTTTGGCCACCTGATGTGAAGAGCTGACTCATTTGAGAAGACCCTGATGCTGGGAAAGATTGAGGGCAGGAGGAGAAGGAGACAACGGAGGATGAGATGGTTGGTAGGCATCATTGACTCAATGGACATGAGTTTAGGTAACTCCGGAAGTTGTGATGGATAGGGAGGCCTGGCAAGCTGCTGTCGATGGGGTCACAAAAAGTTGGACATGACTGAGCGACTGAACTGACTGACTGTCAGGGATCAGGGGGCTTCCCAGGTGGTGTGAGTGGTAAAGAACAGAGCTGCTAATGCAGGAGACCTAAGAGACAAGGGTTCAATCCCTGGGTAGGGAAGATCCCCTGGAGGAGGGAAATGTCAACCCACTCCAGTACTCTTGCCTGGAGAATCCCATGAACAGAGGAGCTTGGTGGGCTACCGTCCGTAGGGTTCTAAGACACAACTGAGCACAGCACCATGTCAGGGAGCAGCCTGTGACGTAAGATGTCTTACACCAACACAGCACTCCTCTTCTATTACAGAACAGTAACATTTCTATTTTAACTGTTCTCTGTTTCATCGGTGACAAAAAATAAAGGTTCTGGGACAGAAGAACACTGGCTGCCTCTCCCGGAAGCCTGCAGCACCTCTCAGGAGTGTCAGAGCTCAGCCTCCCCCGTCTGTTTCCAAGGGACACCACCCAGAGTCTCGCAGTAGCTGGAAGCCTCAGGGACGGCTCGGGACTTCTGCAAGACACTGTGGTTGCACGTGGCGGCCGCAGCTAAGCAAACTCACGTCCTTCCAGCCCTTGACTTGGGCTGAGTCTGTTTAATCAGCTATCCTGTAACTTACAAGGACTTTCTATACTAAGGAATTTCCAGCACGTGTGTGTGTCTGTGCCATATTACTCGGCGTTTCTACAGGGCATGAGGTCACCTGGGCCATTTCCATGAAATCGCTGTGGGGTGCGATCCCACACGATGGCCTGAGCAAGACATTTCCTTTAGAATGCTTGTCGGGAGACACTGTTTCCCTTGAGGCCCTGTGAGGGGCCAGACAATCCGCCATGTCTCCTGCAAGGCCTTGGCACTCTGGGAATTCCGGAGTGTGATGCTGCGTCAGGGAAACCATTAACCTTCTGATGACCTATGTGCACCCACCCCACTCCCATCTTCTGACTCCTTGGTCCTGACCTTTTGCTCCCCATTTCTCTAAGGCAGTGGTTCTCAACCCTCCCCACACCCAGGGGACACTTGAGGCCATCTCAGCTGCTGGGGTGCTGCTGGCATCTCATGGGAGACATGAGGGCAGGCTGCTAACTGTTCTGCGAAGCACAGCACAGCCTGCTCCCGCCCTAAGTGCCACCAGCATCAGGTCGGGAACTGGCCCCGGCTCCGCTGACCTAACGGCTCTGTAGAGCTTCTGAGACTGAAAAACACACGTGAGGACCCGCGACTCCCAGAGCCAGTGACAGGGCGTGGAGGGTGAGAGGCATCATCCGGGGGAGAGGTGCGCCAATGCGCACACGCACACACAGTGACCAGGGATGATATACACACACAGTGAGCACCAACACGCACACACAGTGAGCACCAGCACGCACACACAGTGACCAGGGATGATATACACACACAGTGAGCACCAACAAGCACACACAGTGAGCACCAACACGCACACACAGTGAG